>VDFB02301691.1:0-86526 GCA_007258455.2 Sequoia sempervirens | reverse complement strand
CCACTCTCTACCACCCTCTCCCACTCTCCCACCCTCTCTCACACTCTCCAACCCTCTCTCACTCTCTCCCACCCTATCACACTCTCCCACCCTTCCACACTCTCTCCCACTCCCACTCCCACCCTCTTTCCCACTCTCACCCTCTCTCGCCCTCTCTCCCATAAGCATAAATACATACATATAGGCATATAAACATGCATGCATACATACATACATGCATGACACACCAGCATACATATACATACAAACATATGAACAAACATTCAAAAAACTGGCATTTAACTAAAGGAATAAATTATGTGAGTGCACTATTTGTTGCTAGAAATTTTCCACGGAGAAGGAAAAAGTGAAAACTAATAAATAACGTGAGCGCGTTATAATGCTCTTGTTATAACGCGCTCGCGTTATATTTTTCTTTGGGAATCCCCGAGCCTTAGCTCTGGTATTTGCCTTGGAATACCAACCCAAAGGTTTGGAGGGCATTCCCAATGACCAGAGACATGTTTTTTGCAAATTCTACAATTTTTCACATAATCAGTTTTGTGCTCACCGTCAGATTGCATTTGGTTCAATATCGACAAAATCGAACACATGGGTAATGTTAAGTTCTCTCTTAGCTTTCCAACGATAATTTTTTCACTTTTCTGACAATGTTAGGCCTTTCATCCATAATTTCTTTTGTTTGTATGTCTGTTTTTATCAAAAAGCAATGTTTGGCTTTTTTTTGTTATAAATTAACCGTTCATCAAAATTTCAAATAAATTACATTTTTAGAAACTAGACTCCATTCTACAAATTTTAAAAAATAAAAATTTATAAAAATCTATTACTTTCCAAAATTTGTAGGGGGAGCATGGCCAAAATTCTGCTTTTTAGGAAGTGCCCACTTAGAAAATTAGTAAAATATCAAATATTCATTAAAAAATTATCAAAAAAATTGTGCATCAACTAGATGTTGTTAGCTAACTTCTTACCATAGCAATTTTAAAAATACTAAAAAAAGGTTCACTGTGCTCAAGTCATACAAGAGTTGCTATGTTATGTTTTTCTGACAAAAACAACACCAATTTGTGTACATCCCTCTATTGAACCCCTCAATCTCAACCATTTTCAAAATAAATTAGTAGTTTAGAAAGTAGACTCAGAGCACTTCGATCCTTGTTTTTGTTCCTTCTCAAAATTTTGAGTGTAACTATCCTCAATTTCACATCCAAGGTCAGCATTTCCTGATTTCAGAAGAAAAAAAAAAGTGGCCACTTAAGCCCCCTTTTTGGGAACCATCTTGGTGCACTTACCCATCTGCCTAATCCAAAGGAAATGGAAAGACTTTATGGGAAAGGATATGAAATTGTGAAATAATTGGGATATACTGGAAAAGGATGTGGAAAGAATGAACAAGGTATCTGCATACCTATAGAACCTAATACACAAGAGAAAAACTGGATTGGGATATTCTTTTTCTAAGATGATGAAAGCCACTCAACGACCATGTTTGAATATCAACACTATTACATGTCAACCAAGACACAATCTCACAATCAAACATCCTAAACTGCTTGATATGGAACTACCACCATCGTGGGTGTACGTTAAAAGTGATGAAGCTTTAAAAAAAAGGTTAGGAGTTTACGATAACACATACTCTACTCCTCCCATGAAATGGGTTACTTGTGCTATGATTAGTACCAAGAAAAAAGATATTGAAACTAATGAGAGACAAACATGAATGGAACCATATAATCTTGAATTTCCTAAGTCAAATGCACTCCCTCTAGGAGATACAATTGATATACCAATGGATATAAATGATAAAGACAAAATCATTAAGATTGGAAAGTTCCTTGATGATGATGAACAAGAAGATACTACAATTTTTCTTCATGAATTTCCTAAAAATTTTGCTTGGAAATATTCAGATATGCCAGGAATTGACCCGAAAATTGTAACACACAACATCGTTCTTGCTGAAAATGCTAAGCCTATTCGCCAAAAGATACGAAAAATGCACCCTAATATAGCCTTGCATGTTAAAGGAGAGCTTGAAAAACTCCTTGACGCAGGTTTCATTCGACCTATTGATTATTCTCCTTGGATCTCCAACATTGTCATAGTTGCTAAACCTGACAATCACATTCAGATATGTACAGATTTTTGTGACTTGAATAAAGCCTCTTTAAAGGATGATTTTCCACTTCCTAATATTGGCATGATTGTGGATTCAATTGCTGGACATGCTTTATTGTCATTCATGGATGGATTTTCTGGTTATAATAAAATCTTTATCAACCCACAAGATCAATATAAAATTTCATTTACAATTGTTTGGGGAACGTTTTGTTGGGTTATGATGCCTTTTGGATTTATAAAGAATACCAGTGCAACTTATCAACGAGCAATGACATTGATATATCATGATTACATACATAAAATATTGGAAGATTATGTTGATGACATCTTTTCCAAATCTTTAATAGGACAAGACAATGTAAGTGTCCTTTGAAATATCTTTGAACAAATACATAAATATAACATGCGATTAAATCTAAAAAAGTGTGTCTATGGCATAGATAGTGTAAATTTTTTAGGTTTTATCATATCTCACAGAGGTATTGAGGTGGACACAAAGAAAAATGGTGCCGTTATTAACATGCCACCTCCTAAGAACATTTCTCAATTGTGCACATTACAAGGATGAATTCAAGCTATCCATTGTTTCGTTGCACCTTTAGTTGATCACACATTACCCTTCACACATCTTCTCAAAAAGGATGTATAGTTTTCTTGGAATAAGGATTGTAAATAGGATTTTGAGATTTTAAAGGAATACCTTGCTACCCCACTTGTTTTGCAACCTGCTATGCTCAATAAACCATTCATTCTTTATATAGCCACCTCCGCCCATGGTCTTGCAACATCGTTGGTTCAACAAGATGATATTGGAAAAGAACATCCTATATATTACATTAGTCAAACTTTAATTGATTATGAAACCCAATACACACCAATTGAAAAAAAATCTTGGCACTTTTATTCATGACTAGTAAGTTGCGACATTATTTACTCAATTCGGAAACACAAGTCATAACAAAATTTGATCCTCTTAAACATATTTTTAATAAAATAGACCTATCAGGACACTTAGCTAAGTGGGTAATGTTGTTAACTAAGTTTTAACTTAAGTTTGTTTCACAAAAAGCAATCAAAGTACAAGACTTGACTGATCACTTAGTTGATTCCCCTTCTCCTCTCGCTTTACATAACCATGACTCTTTTCCTGATGACAATGTCTTGACAATAGATGTTAAAGTTGTTGGAAGACTAGAATCACTGGGAGGGGGGGTAAATCAGTGATTCATGTAAGTCATAATTTTTTTATAAATCCAAGGATTTAATTGAATTTTGAACCAAAAGATCAAATGACAATTTATAGAATAGATTTGACTTGTGTATGAACAGTATTATGTTTCCATTAACCATGAATTAAACATATATACATAACATTAACATAGGTTAAACTTAAGATGTTTTACACTTACATATGTATCAGAGCCCACATTAATAAGAAAATCTTTTATGCATGATATTTTGACATAAACATTGGCAGAGATGAAAGACAAATAATTAACAACCATTCAATGCATTTGATGACACATTGAGATCATACAGATGATACATTGAGATTAGAAAGATAAGAAAAATCACACACATAAAATCATCACATAACACAATATATGTCCTGAGTGGAAAACCCTCTCGAGGAATAAAAACCACTTAAAAAATATTTCTCTTTATTCACTTAGAGCACCAACTCTTCAAAGTTCAGGAGCACCAAATCCACAAAGTTCAGGAGCACCAACTCCATAAAGTTTAGAAGCACCAACTTCATAAGATACAACAGCACCAAATCTTTTACAATGCATAACAATTATAGTATACTATCAATACCCTAGAAGTGCAATTTGCAGTCCTAGTGTCTCAATAGAAGACTATGAATATTTTCCATAAGCACATTGAAGAATGTTGTATGAGAATGACGACATCTTCCTTAAATAAAATAATATGAGAATCACCATTATAAAGATTTTCAATGTAATACAACTTTTGTACAATTTCTGTTAAGGATATATCTAAAGTGTCATATTCTTCTCCCAGGTTATCCAAAAAAAATTCTGAAGGTTATCTTTTAAATTCATTGTGTGAAATAACCTCTGTATGTAGTTTCAATAACTGTAAACCAACTTGGGTTAGGGTTACAAGTGAGAAACCCTAAAGAGTCTTTTAACAAACTCTTTAAAAAATTTAAGCAGGTACATTAACTTAATAGAAAATGAGAGTATATTCTATTACAACCCAAGAAGGATCATCCAGAAACCCTAAAGGGTTTTAATCATAATCAAAAAAAGGTAAGCCCTTAAATATCCTTAACAATAATAATTCAAAACCAAATATTTTACTCACAAAACCCATACAGATTTGATCTTAACCAAAACCTGTTGCAGTCAACTGCTATAACTGTCAAATATCTAGGAATGATATTATCTTTTTGAGCATAAAAACAATTTCAAGCCTTTCAAAAAATATAATCCTTTTATCATTCTTAACAACTTCCTTAACAAATTGTCTCAAGGACCGTAAGCATCAAGAGGGTTTTTGCATTACCTGATTACAGTGGAAGAAAATTGAACAAATATCATAAAGATCTGTTGAGGAGTTCCAAAACTACCCAGTTGAAAGACGACAACAATTCTTCTTTGTCCAACTTCCATAATCGAGCTTTCATTAGCTCACAGTCAACACTCAAACTCTTAACCAAAATTAACCATCTAAACTACATGTTCATTTTCCTTTTACATACCAACTAAAGAACCAATAGTTTTGACAACTGTTTACCTCTGCATGATGAAGCCTTAAAAAAATAACTAGCAAATAAGAGAAAAAAATTGAAAAACAATGTTACCCAGTGTATTCGAGCTTTGTCACTTCAAGCTGCTGACAACATTCCACCTGATCATTGCAAACCCTGGACATATTCTTCATGTGATGTTTTGCCTATTGTGCCCTAATGAGGGCTTTGAAATAATGAAATAACAAATTCATTTTACCAAGCTTTGAAAATAAGATTTTAACCTTTAGTATACCCGACAGCCTTGGGCTTAGGATAAACTTTATCACATATTTTAGTATGCCTGACAAGGATTCTTTCCAATAGAAAAATCTTATGTCACTTTTAGTGCCTGATACCTTTATCACCTTACGAGGTGATTGCTAGAAATGCCATAACTTATAAAATATAAACCATATAGTAAATCAAAGATCTCATAACCATATAAGATGTTGATTACCTTAGCAAAACCATGGAAGTATGTATTGACAATGCCACAAAGAAATGTGATTATCAACTTCCTTAAAGCAATATCATTGCATTTGAATGTAACAAGGAATATTAAGAATCCTTAGCAAAAAAAAATGAATATACTTGAATCACCTTATTTGATCAATCTGAAATACTTCAAGTGCAAAGACCACAGTGATATCAATGATGCCAATGGAACCAAACTGAGCCAAAATTCATCTCAAGAAGCCAAATGTAAACACCATTATACAAATTAAGTATAAATATAATGAATTCCTTAAAACAATACAGTAGTGCAATAATATGAGATTAATAATGCACTAATATATCATTCAAAGATAAACTAATAATAATCAAATGAATATACCTATGACTTGTAACCTTGAAGGATCAAAATAAAAATCATCATGTTAAAATGATAAACACTGTCAGCATCATCATATATCAAAATCCTGAATCAAAATCATGTAACTGCATATCATGTAACTTCATATCATAACACCAACCAATGTAACTGCATATCATTCACCAACCATATGTGAATTCCAAATCAGAGAATGAGTTTTGTCATCAAGGAAAAACCACAAATCATAAACAACTGAAAGCGAACAAACTCCCCCTTTGTCCTTGATGGAAAAACACATATCATCTCTCCCCCTTTTTTCCTCAATGACAAAGAATGAAAGAAGAGAATGTGAGATGCCATGAAGATAAACAACTGAGAAGCCAACCAATTATCCAACACAATAACCAGTTGTGAGTAGAGAAATATAGCAACAAACTAAATATGCAAGATAGTTGTGAATGAAAAGATATAGAAACAAGCCCCCCCTAAACCAAAGGTAGAAGAATCAATGAAGTAAGGATTGAGAGATAACTCCCAATATGAGCCTCAACCTTTCAAAGACTTCTTTGGATAGAGGTTTAGTGAATATATCAGCCATCTATTCTTGTGAAGCAACAAATTGTAGACATACTTCATTAGCCAACACTTTTTCTTGAAGAAAGTGAAATTTGATTGCAATGTGTTTAGTGCAAGAGTGCATAACAGGGTTCTTATAGATATTGATTGCACTTGTATTATCACATAAAATAGAAACAACCTTAGAAATTGTGATACCCATATCAGATAATGTTTGAGCCATCCAAAGAAATTGAGTACAACAAGAAGTGGCAGTTATGTACTCTGCCTCAACAGTAGAAAGAGAAACAGATTCATGTTTCTTACTGTGCCAAGCAACTAATTTATCACCAAGAAAGAATGCAACACCACTTGTGCTTTCCCTATCATCCAAACAACTAGCCCAATCAACATCTGTATATGCAATCAAAGAGAAATCATTACTTCTAGGATAGCAAAGACCATAATCAAGAGTACCCTGAATATACATAAAGATTATTTTAACATTAGTAATATGGGATTCCTTAGGTGATGCCTGAAATCTTGCAACCATGGAAACTTCCTTCATTATATTAGGTCTAGAAGTAGCTAAATATAACAAACTGCCAATCATTGATCTATATTCAGACTGACTTGCATTAGGTGAATCATCAACCTTAGTGATTTTGCAACCTATAGCCATTGGAGTACTAGCAGGATGACATCCATCCATTTGAAAATTCTTAAGCATCTCTCTAACATACTTGGTTTGAGAGAGAAATATACCACTTTCAAGTTGAGAAACTTGAAGACTGAGAAAGAAAGTCAATTCTCCCAACATTGATATTTCAAATTTAGATTCCATAATATGAGAGAATTTTTTACTTAAAGCATCATTATTGCAGCCAAAAATGATATCATCTACATAGACTTCAACAACCAAAATATCAGTACCTTCAATCTTGACATAGAGATTGTTGTCAACACCACCTCTAGTGAAGCCATTTGATTGCAAATGACTGTCCAACATAAAGTACCATGCCCTAGGTGCTTTTTTTAAGCCATATAAGGCCTTCTTCAACCTGTAAACATGAGTAGGCTTTTCTTTGCAAACAAAACCTTTGGGTTGTTCCATATAGACCTCTTCATCTAAATAGCCATTTGAAAATATAATCTTGACATCCATTTGATAAACAGTAAAATTCTTATAAACAGAATAAGCCAAAAATATTCTAATGGATTCTAGCCTAGCAACAGGTGCAAATATTTCACCAAAATAAATACCTTCCTTTTGAGCATAGCCTTTGCAGACATACCTTGCCTTGTTTCGAACAAATTTTCCATTTTCATCAAGCTTATTCCTATCAACCCACTTTCCACCTATGACATTCTTATCATCAGGTATTGGGACTAACTCCCAAGTTTGGTTTTTCTCAATTTGATTTATTTCTTCCTACATAGACTTAAGCCAACATTCATCCAAGATAGCTTCATCACAATTCTTAGGTTCAAATTCAGTGACTAAACAAAAGGTTGCATGCTCTGCCATTTTAGCTTGTTCTTCAAGTTGAGCAGTTTTTCTTCGTGTTTGAAGTCCAACATTTCTATCCCCAATGATCTTATTTTGAGGATTATTTTTAGCAACATATTTTGAAGGAGTTTTGGGCATAGTATTTACAGGACTTGTTGTCCCAACATCTTTAGGTATTATCTTAAGTTCTATTTCTGATTCTTCCTCATCAATCTACACATGATCAATTTCTAAATGTAATCTTTCATCAACTTTCACATTTATTGTCTCAACAATCTTTTTGAGCCTTTTATTATAGCATTTGTAGGCTTTAATTTGAGTTGAGTATCCCAAAAAGATACCCTCATCACACTTTGATTGAAAGCTACCTAGATGTTCATCATCTTTCCTGATAAAGCATTTACTGCCAAAAATTTTAAAATGTTTTACAGAGGTAGTTTTTCCATGCCACAATTCATAAGGAGTAAATTTTTATTTCACCCTAAGTTGCACTCTATTTAAAATGTATACAGTTGTATGAAAAAATTATTTTCAAAACATGTCTAGAAATTTAGCCTCATCTAACATGGTTCTTGCCATCTCCTTCATAGTTCTATTATTATGTTCAACAACCCTATTTTTTTTAGGTGTTCTAGAAGTTGCATATTGTCTTTTAATACCATGCTACTCACAATAATCAATGAATTCTTGAGAGGTGAACTCTCCTCCTTTATCATATTTGAAGCATTTGAGCTTTAGATCAGATTCTTTTTCAACCATTTTATGAAAGATCTTGAATCTTTCAAATGCTTCTGATTTATGTTTAAGAAAAGTAACCCATACCATTCTTGTATAGTCATCCACAAACAACATGAAATACCTTTCACCATTAATTGACCTTGTTCTAGTTGGGCCACACAAATTTATATGTACCAACTATAAAGGCTTAGTTGAAGAATGTTCTTTTGACTTAAAGTCGACTCTAGTTTGTTTACCATTTAAGCATTCTTTGCACACATAATTTTCTAGTTTATTAAGAACTGGTAAACCTCTAACATTCTGGCTTTTACTAATTCTAACCAAATTATCAAAGTTTATATGTCCTAATCTTTTGTTCCATAACCAAATTTCTTCAACTTGACCCATTAGACACATACCTTCATTACTATCATTACTAGAGGTGTCTAGAAGGTTATAAACATTACCTTTAGTCCTTTTCCCAACTGTAATAGTCTTTCCAGACTTGTTCTTGATCTCACATCCTTGTGAAGTAAACAAGACATGATAGCCACTATCACATATTTGGATAACACTAAGTAGATTATGCTTTAGACCTTCCACATAATACACATCATAAATGGGTGTGTCTTCATTTAGCAGAAGTGAACCTTTACCTTTAATTTATATACTAGTGTTATCACCATATTTCACATATCCACCAGTATAATCTTCTAGTTTGATAAACTTGTCCTTGTCCCCTATCATGTGGTTAGAAAAACCACTATCTAGGATCCATAAGTCCTTTTTAGTATGAAAAGTAGTTTGGACTAGCATTGATTGCTCTATGCCTTTGACAAACTTAGGTTTCCAAACTTTTTTTGTTTTCTATTGTTTATAATGTAGACCAAGTTTGCATTGTTTGACTATATGTCCCAAAGTGTTGCATTTAAAACATCTGACATGGTTTACAAAACCAAAGTATTGCTTATGTCCAAACCTTGGAATTCTAGAAGTCATGAATCTGCAAGTTCTCACTCTATGGCCAAACTTGTTGCAATAGAAGCAGTAACCATAAAAATTAGGATTGAATCTGAATAACATTCTTTTTTTTCAAAATGTACATAATTCTTACTAGATTCAGAATGATTTGGTTTGAAACTCTTATTTGTATAATTAGTTTTTTGCTTTGAAGTATCAATTGAACACTCACCCTTTTCAAACCCTACTCTAGTTTTATCCTTATTCAATTTCTGCTTGCTAAGCACATCATTGAGATTTATTGTACTTTCATACCCTTCAATTTTCTTTCTAAGATTAACAACTTCTTGCTCCAATCTTTCAATTTCTTTGTCTTTGAAACTCACAGTTATTTTAAGACAGCCCTTAATTCTCTTAGATTCTTCAAGCTAAGTCTTCAAAGAAACTATTGCTTGATCTGGTTTATGTTCTTGAGCAAGGACTTTCTTTTAAGTTTTTTAATTTCCTTTAAAGCACATTTTAACTCACCTTCTAGATTTATTTCACCATCTTCTAAATCAGTCTTGTTGTTTATATCCTCTTGCTATTTGACTTAATCCATAAACAAAGTCTCTTCTTCTTCATCTAAAGATTATTTTATCTCACTGTTTGATTCATCTTTGATGAATAGACTCTTTTTCTTCTTGAAATTGAATTTCCTTTTAGGTTTATAGACCTTCTTCTTAAACTTCTTGTCAGGTTTTTCATCATCACTATTTTGTTCAACGTAGGGGCATTTAGCTGCAAAATGTCCAATTTTTCCATAGTTGAAACATTTAAAGGGAAGTTTTCCTTTGTATTTACCTGATCCCTTTTTGAGTTTTCTAACAAAGTGAAACTCTTTTGTATCAGATTCTTTTGACTCACTTTCAACTACATCTTCCTTTTTTTCATTTTTAAAAGCAGTTTCTTTTCCTGTTGGATTGCTTTTTCTTGTTCTCATTTTAAAAGCAGTAAGGGTTCCTTGTAGATCATCTAAGGTAAGCTTGTCAAAAAAAAAAAAATTCTTCAAGGGCTGAGACCTTAGTTTCATATTTAGGATGTAAGGTTCTAATGAAATTGTTTACCACATCAAACTATTCTAGTTCTTCTCCTAACCCTCTCATTTCATTAACAACTTCATCTATTCTCAAAAAGTATTCAACTACTTTTTCATCATCATTCATTCTCATTTCCTCAACCGAGTTTTAAGAGTAAGGATTTTTTACTATTTGACTTTATCACTTCCTTGATAAATATTTTCAAGTTTTTCCCAAATTTCTTTAGCTCATTTGCAATGCACGACTTCAACAAATACATCTTTGGTTAACCCACACAAGAGAGCATGTTTAGCTCTAGCATTAGTTTCATACTTCTTCTTCCCAACTGAGTCAGAGGGAATTTTGGATGGAACAACATATCCATCTTGAACTATGCTCCATACATCAACATTAATTGAAATCATATATGTTTCCATTCTGATTTTCCAAAACACATAGTTTGTACCATCAAATAGTGGAGCTCTAGACACAGAAGTACCTTCTTGAGCTTTTGACATGTTTGACACACTCCCAAAACCAGAATCTATCCTAGGTGGATTAGACCTATATGAGGACCCTATGCTTGGATACCACTTGTTGGAAGACTAGAATCACTGAGAGCGGGGGTGAATGAGTGATTCATGTAAGTCATAAATTTTTTACAAATCCAAGGATTTAATTGAATTTTGAACCAAGAGATCAAATGATAGTTTATAGAATAGATTTAACTTGTGCATGAACAGTATTGTGTTTGCATTAACCATGAATTAAATATATAGACATAACATTAACATAGGTTGTTTTTAAGATGTTTTACACTTTCATATGTATCAGTGCCCACATTAATAAAAAAATCTTTTATGCATGATATTTTGACATAAACATTGGTAGAGATGAAAGATAGATAATTAAAAACCATCAATGCATTTTATGACACATTGAGATCAAACATATGATACATTGAGATTAGAAAGATAAGAAAAATCACACACATAAAATCATCACATAACACAATATATGTCATGAGTGGAAAACCCTCTTGGGGAATAAAAACCACTCAAAAAATCTTTCTCTTTATTCACTTAGAGCACCAACTCTTCAAAGTTTAGGAGCACCAACTTCACAAGATACAACACCAACTCCTTTACAATGCATAACAATTATAGTATACTATCAATACCCTAGAAGTGCAATTTGCAGTCCTAGTGTCTTAATAGAAGACTATGAATATTTTCCATAAGCACATTGAAGAATGTTGTATGAGAATGACAACATCTTCCTTAAATACAATAATCTAAGAATCATTGTTATAAAGATTTTCAATGCAATACAACTTTGTACAATTTCTGTTAAGGATAAATCTAAAGTGTCATATTCTTTTTCAAGGTTACCCAAAAAAATGTCTGAAGGTTATCTTTTAAAGTCATTGTGTGAAATAACCTCTGTACATAGTTTCAATAACTGTAAACCAACTTGGGTTAGGGTTACAAGTGAGAAACCCTAAAGAGTCTTTTAACAAACTCTTTAAATTTTTTAAGTAGGTACATTAACTTCATAGAAAATGAGAGTATATTCTATTACAACCCAAGAAGGATCATCCAGAAACCCTAAATGGTTTTAATCATAATCAACAAAAGTTAAGCCCTTAAATATCCTTAACAATAATAATTCAAAACCAAATATTTTACTCACAAAACTCATACAAATTTGATCTTAACCAAAACCTGTTATAGTCAACTGCTATAACTATCAAATATCTAGGAATGATATTATCTTTTTGAGCATAAAAATAGTTTCATGCCTTTCAAAAAAAATAATCCTTTTATCATTCTTAACAACTTCCTTAACAAATTGTCTTAAGGACCATAAGCATCAAGAGGGTTTTTGCATTACCTGATTACGGTGGAAGAAAACTAAACAAATACCATAAAGATCTGTCGAGGAGTTCCAAAACTACCCAACTGAAAGACAACAACAATTCTTCTTTTTACAACTTCCACAATCGAGCTTTCATTAGCTCATAGTCAACACTCAAACTCTTAACCAAAATTAACCATCTAAATTGCATGTTCATTTTTCTTTTACATATCGACTGAAGAACCAATAGTTTTGACAATTGTTTACCTCTACATGATGAAGCCTTAAACAATTAACTGTCAAATAAGAGAAAAAAATTGAAAAACAATGTTACCCAGTGTATTCGAGCTTTGTCACTTCAAGCTACAGACAACATTCCACCTGATCATTGCAAACCCTGGACATATTCTTCATGTGATCTTCTGCCTATCGTTCCATAATGAGGGCTTTGAAATAATGAAATAACAAATTCATTTTATCAAGCTTTGAAAATAAACTTTTAACCTTTAGTATACCCAACAGCCTCGATCTTAGGATAAACTTTATCACATATTTTAGCATGCCTGACAAGGATTCTTTTCAATAGAAAAATCTTATGTCACTTTTAGTGCCCGATACCTTTATCAATTTACAAGGTGATTGCTAGCAATGCCATAACTTATAAACTATAAACCATATAGTAAATTAAAGATCTCATAACCATATAAGATGTCAATTACCTTAGCAAAACCATGGAAGTATGTATTGACAATGCCACAAAGAAATGTGAGTATCAACTTCCTTAAAACAATATCATTACATTTGAATGTAACAAGGAAGCTTAACAATCCTTAGCAAAAAAAATAAATATACTTGAATCACCTTATTTGATCAATCTAAAATACTTCAAGTGCAAATACCACAGTGATATCAATGATACCAATGCAACCAAACTAAGCCAAAAGTCATCTCAAGAAGCCAGATGTAAACACCATTATACAAATCAAGTATAACTATCATGAATGCCTTAAAACAATACAATGGTGCAATAATATGAGATTAATAATGCACTAATATATCATTCAAAGACAAACCAATAATAATCAATTGAATATACTTGTGACTTGTAACCTTGAAGGATCAAACTGAAAATCATCCTATCAAAATGAAAAACACTATCAACATCATCATATATCAAAATCCTGAATCTAAATCCTGTAACTGCATATCATTCCCCAACCATATGTGAATTCAAAATCAAAGAACCAGTTTTTTCATCAAGGACAAACCACAAATCATAAACAATTGAAAGCCAACAAAAGCATGCGAATTGTATTTCAATCGATCTAAGTGTAGAATAGGTTCTGGTGTTGGAGTGGTATTAATTCCACCCAAAGGAAATCCTATTCCCTTGTCATATCGATTAAATTTCCTATGTACAAATAACACAACTGAGTATGAGAAAGAAATTGCTAGATTGCAAGTTGCTTTAACCATGGGTGCGAAAGATATCAAGATCTTTGGTGATTCGCAATTAGTGATCAAACAAATAAATGGAATATATCAAACTATACATGAAAATTTATCAAAATAAAAGGATCTTACAATGCAATTATTAGAGAATTTTGAATCATTCACCATTGATAACATCCCACGAAAAGACAATCAACATACAGATGCAATGGTGAGTGTGGCCTCTCTTATATCCCCACACGATCCTTCAATAGACTTCACCTTTATTATTCATCCAATCATGAAACCTTTGATTGATACCCAATTAGAAGACATTTTACCAACAACTCAAGAAGACTCACAAGAATGGTATGATACAATATATAATTATTTAAAATATGGTACCATTCCTGAACCCACAATGACAAATACTTGAAATTGCTTATGCAAACTAGTAGCCAAATATATAATCCTTGCTATTGTTGTATAGAAGATCCTTCAATGGTATCTTACTGAGGTGTCTTAGGGACTCTAAAATTCCTATAGCCCTTGACTAGGCCCATGCTAGTGCCTGTGGGGGTCATTTTGGAGGACGAACATTAGTGCAAAAAATCATTCGTATGAGATACTATTGGAGACATATGGAAAAAGACTACTTTTCTTATGTTAAACAATGTCACAAATTTCAAGAACATAGAAATCTGATTCATTCCCTTTCTTCTAAGCTCTGTGCCCAAATTCCCATTTGGCCATTTTCTGTATGGGGATTGGATCTCTTGGGAAAAATTTCATCACCCTCCTCTGTCGGACATACATTATCATTATAGCAACAAACTACTTCACAAAATGGGTGGAAGCTATTCCTCTTCGATCTACAAGTGTTGAAGTAATTTTTTGCTTCATATTGGAACACATAATTGCTTGCTTTGGACTTCTATCCGCAATAGTTTCAGACAATGGAACCCCATTTAAGAATAATGACGTAAAGAAATTTCTTGAAACATTCAACATCGATTTTCCACACCATACTATCCACAATCCAATGGACAAGTTGAAAGCACTAATAATATTCTCAAACAAATCCTAAAGAAAACTATTAACAAACATCATAAGGCTTGGCATACACAGTTACATTATGCACTTTGGTCTTATCGAACGAGTGTTAGATTATCCATGGGAACTACACCCTATAATCTTGTTTATGGTATCGAAGTGATCATGCCCTTGGAGTTAGAAATTCATACACGATGAATTGCTCTTCAAGACCTTATGGATGATACCACTTATAAATAACAAAGATTGCACTAGCTTGAGATGCTTGATGAAAAGCACATCAATGCTCTTGAGCATCTCCAAGCTTACATTAAATAATTACAATGAAAACACAATAATCAGGTCATTCCTCAAACATTTAGTAAGGGTGATTTTGTTCTCTATGAGAATCAATGAAATACTCATGTTGACCATGAAGACAAAGGTAAATTTAGCCCTAATTGGTTGGGACCTTACATAATCGATACCAGTTATGGGTCTAGTGCTTACGTATTAATAGAGCTCAATGGAACACCCCTTAAGGAGCCTATTAATGTCGTGCATCTGTGTCGGTATTATCTAAATTTATTTTGTTACATTCTAAATACTTTCACATTGCTTCATTCTTGACAAATGATCATGTGTATGTCTTGAACACTAAGGTGGTTATTTAATTTATTTTTATAATTACTTTAGGTTTCATACTATTCACCCTCGTGTTATGCTGAGTTAGATCCTTATATAGATTATAGGTGCATCTAATTTAACATACCCTCCTTGAAATAACAATGTTGTATCCAAAGTGAAACTGAAATATGCTTTACATTAAACCACATCAATCATGTTAAATCATGTAGACATTTATTAAATAATTTTACAAAAGTTATTGAATTAATCACATTTCCATTTAATATTCAACACATTAAGACAAATTATAAAACATCAAACTACTCATATATATATCCAAAGTTTTATATACATCTCATCACAATATACAATATCACCAAGGCCTATGAGAACTAGACCCCTCGGGCTTTGGTGCTCGTGATCCGGTACCAGGAAATCAATTGACGATTGTATATGATGGTGACCGCGATCCTTCGACCTTGAGTGAAAAATCTAAGTCTTGTATCCACCCAAGGGCCACATGATGCTCCTCTGCTATTTG
The DNA here is from genome assembly GCA_007258455.2 of Sequoia sempervirens. Taxonomy (NCBI): domain Eukaryota; kingdom Viridiplantae; phylum Streptophyta; class Pinopsida; order Cupressales; family Cupressaceae; genus Sequoia; species Sequoia sempervirens. Next base: position 70,539 of record VDFB02301691.1, on the reverse strand, counting down.
ATCCCTTTCCGCTTGTAGCCATGATACCTCTGCCTATAGTCTCTCGACCTCTATCAGATTCTGGGATAAATGTCCTATGGTCTTGGCTCGATAGAGTCATCTCATCACACTCTCATACACTACCCGTAGCCTCGCAAATGGTCTCAATGACTCTGGCTCTTCCTCTACGATTGGTGGGGGCACGTAATCAGGGTCCATCTCCTCCTCATCGATAGATGTTGGCACTATCTCTGTAGCTTCCTAATGGTAGAACTCTTGCCAGTATCTCAGGGCTCCTATAAGATAGAAACAATAAATAATCAACACACATCATCATATATATGTATGAAATGTAAGCACTATCATAAAGTATATACATAACTTAATTATCATCACCTATATCTCCTACAAGTTGAGGGATATCAACCTCATCCTCTCTGGGGGGCATGGAGGATGTGCTAGCCTCTTTGTGACCATGGGTACTGATGTATGTTGTGGCTGTTGCACATGATTTGGTCACACAAATGTGTGAGGACTCTCCCCACTCGTGTTGATCCTCAGCTGACACATCATCACCATCACTCAGGGGTGGCTCCTACTCATACTCCTCCTCCTCACCATCCTCCTCCTCATCCCTATCCTCATCTCCTCCATCCTAACCCTAATAGTTAGGATCTACATCCTCATCATACTCATCATCTATAACATTAGTGAATATGTATGCAGCCCTATATCGTACCTCCTCATCCCTATCCTCTACCTTATCTCCCTCATCTGGCACTAGTCTTGCATCACCTATAAGGATATCCATCAGAAACACAAGAACTAGTCATGACACTATCCACCACTCCTCATACTCATTTTTGCTACCGATGTCATCAGCATCAGAGACTAGAGGCTGATCATGATCGGAGAATTTAGAGTCACTCTCAGCTACATCCTCTCTCTCCATGATAGTATCTGCAAGAATTGGTACTTCACTGAAAGGCCTATTCTTATGGGGGAGCTAGATATGTCTACTCCCATTGGTACACCGTGTAATCATGAGGCCATTTTTACTCCTGGATTTTTTGTCTATTGGCCAAGTGAATCTTCCATCTATTTTCCAATAACCCTTTGGTATCTGTGATGAATTATGAGTACCCAACATCCACTACAATTATTCCATCCAAGGTTAAATTAAGGTGGTGAATATTTATGTCACCATCCTTTTGTATATTAGTGTGGCAGTTGGGAACAATTTTGCTAAACTCATCCATCCAATCCTTGGAGCCTTTTAGTTGATCATCATCCCTTAGTATCTTAGGCACGAACCACTACTTTAGCATGTGAAATGAATCCATTCTTGCCTTGATCTTTTGGTCTTCTTCAGACATGTATTGAAATTCATCTATGACCATTCAGACCATTTGCTCAATAGGCTTTAAAGTTGTGGGGGCCTCAACACTCCTTTGTAAAATTCTACACAAATTTGTTAAGATATGATGTACAGGTTTCCCTTTCTTGACTAAGGAGTCCAATATAGGTACATGGACCTTTATTTGATCAACTTCTTGTGCCAAGAAAACATAACATTCATACACATTTTCCAATTTTTCCACAATTAGTTTAACCCTATGCTCCAAGATCAATTCCAATACCCTAAGGGTTTCTCTCTTTGCTCTTTCCTTTGTTTTTTCATTACTCTTTTTCAACTTCTCAATTTCTTGTTTTAGCATATTAACTTGTTCAACAACATGATTTCGCCTGTATCAATCTGGATGGAAGGTGGCTGTTAACTATTAATTCTATGCTTTGGGAAGGACCTGCTCCCTTCAACTTTTGTTTCAATAACCTATTCACTTCATCATTTAAATCAGTTTATTCTTTCTCATATTCTACCAATCTAAGCTCCATAGCTTTAATTGCATCCCTCATAAAAATTGTTGAGTGCATTTTCATAGTAGTGGTCTCCAATACTGATGTGTCTTGAAGTGTCTTTACCATGACAGTCTCTCTCATTTCTTTTACAACTTCAAGCAATCTTTGTTTTTCTGTTCTTTTTTGCTTTGTCCAAAAGGCTAGGGTTTCAAGTCTTGAATTGTAACCTATGCCACTCATTCCCTCATCTTAATTGAATTCAAAAACCAACATGGGATCTTCTTGGATTCTTAATCAAGATCTAGTAATAATATATTTTTTAACTCCATCCCAAGAATCATTAGTATATTGCTTTCTAAGACCAATTTTCTTTCTTCTTGGGGGCTAATAGTAAATTCATTAATCTTGAGTTCTTCAAGAGTCTGGGAAACAATTTGGTCATGTTGTGACTCCTCAATTCCCATCTTATTAATTTGGAGTCTCTCCTCAAATTCTTTCATTTTCATCTCAAACCAAAAATTCTTAAACTTGGGAGTTTGAATAAATTCATCATATTGAATAAATCTAAGGGCAGTAATCAACCTTTCATCATCATGCACTTATTGATCATGATTCCCATGTAAATCCACTCTTTGTTTTGGTTTGTTAGCATCAATTGCAAGCTTAGGTGGTGGCCGATCAACTTCATCATTTCTAAAATTCAAAAGTACATCGGCTACCTTTTAAGTATCCCCTACTCCACTTATTTCATATGTCACTAAGGGGGCCACTCCATGTGTCTTTTTCATTTTAGGACTTAGTTACTCAAGGGATGCTCCCAATTATATTGTTGCAGTGTCTAGTAGGGGCTTTGTGATTAAAATACCTCTTGGTTTGATGGGTAGCTTGGAGGGTTTCGAAGACTCACCCTCAGGTTTCTTTTCTGGTTGAACATATAATCTTTCAAAGTTATCAATTATTACATTCATCCTTTTGATAGGATCATTTTCTTCAACATAGAATCCTTGGAATCCAACGTCCCTTTTCTTCTCCTCCTCAAGCCTCTTTATGATTTCCCACTTCCTCTTCCTCTGAAAAAATTCATCAAGTGTAAAGAAATTTCTTATTACATCTTCGTCGTAATCAATTACATGGGTAATCCCAGCTTTAGTGAGAAGTGTCTACTTTATAAAATTAATATTCCCTTTAGGATCAAAGACCCTTTCTCCTCATGACTTCAATGAATACTGCATCTTCAAATAGTTCTACAGTTCTTCAAGAGTGTCTGACCCTATAGATAGCCCCTCACATTTAGTTAGGCTAGGGAGGAATTTCCCCTTTTTCTATCTTTTCATAACATCCTTCTCCATCCATAACATTTGCCACATAAATTCTAAAAATGCAATTCAAATAGAAATAAATTTAGGTAAAAAATGTGGGGCTTGAGGACACCAATAGACCCTTATTATTGTTTGGTCTGCTAAGAAGAACCAGTCACCAAAATTGTGAGTGTGTCCCTGCTCTAGCTTCAATGCTAAAGGTCTTAATACTTGCATGATTTTATTAGGAAATCTTGGTGAAATATTACCAAGAGCAGCCATGACCTTTACTATGAAATCATCGTGAAATATTACATAATCACTATTTTTACATCTACTATCCTAGATGTAATACCGGTTTTGTACAGGCAACCTATTCCCTTCATCATCAGTCATTCCCAAACACATTATTTTAGTCCATCTATTTCTATTTTTATACAATATTAAATGACATAGTAGAGATTATATCCTGAAAATGATGGGAGCTAAGTTCTCTCTTGCAAAAATCCCTCATGTAGCCCTTTCTCAATTTCAACAGCAAAGTCATACTCAATGTTGACTTTAGGATTTTGTATCCTCATTGCCATTATCATGAGATATGTTGGCATCCTCTCTTCAACATCTATTCCAAGCACTTGGCACAAAGCAAAATAAGTTGGGTATGTGCAGGATCATCATGGAAAAAATAGGCCCTTAATTGGCAAAAAATTCAGAAAAATTAGAGTTAGGCAACTTGATGTAAAAATTTGAATAAGTTATCTATCTTATTTCAAAAATATGTAAGAATAGAATCTGTAGCAAATTGAATGTAGTTTCTAAACTACTAGGTTTATTTTTTTTTAAAATAAATTTATTTGGTGAAATTATGAAATTTCAATGTAGTAGTACTTAAATTTTAAGGAAAAAATAAGAAGTAGGTGTTTGTCTGACCACCTTAACCACAATAAAATGATAATATTTTTTTATATTTTAGATATAAGTAGAGGACTCATGTACCGATGTGATGCATATTTTTTGTAATTTTTTCCAAGTAAATAATTAATTATGAATTTTTATTACAAATTTTAAAAATATAAAACTCATATGTCTAACCACCTTAACTTGGTTAAAACTTCATGAAATTCATTTTTTTTTTTAATCCTATAGTATGTGAATCATAGAATGTGACACATGTTTTAGATTAAAAAAATGTGATACTATTTGAAAGTTATAGATGTTTTTCAATCAGCCTATCAATTTAGAATTTAGTTGTAATTCAAATAGAAAATGAATAGTAATTATTTATTAAATTTGAAGTAAAGAATAGTTTATATTGGTGGAAATATGAGAATCTCCTTTAAAAACCCTTTTTGTTTCATCAATTTTGGGTCAAGAAAAAGTCATCAGCCACATACCCATCATATCGCCACTTTTTGGCCCATCATGATCCTACACATACCCAGTTCTTTTGAAATATGCTTGGAAGTCTTATGTGGAAAATGAATCATTTTAGGAGGGGAAGATAGCTATCCTCCTATTTTTTACACCCTTTTTCATGTGTAAAGGAAGTTCATCATTCCTATAGGTTTTTCTCAATCTCCTATAATCCTGTTCACTTCAGTCCAAGTCGATCTTAGTGATAGCTTGCTTGTTTAATATAAAACACTCTATAATTGCTTCTTTAGTCAGCACCACTAATGGTCAACCATCTGGCATCATTATAGTCTAGGTATTCGAGTAATAATATTGTGCCAATACTTTAATAAACTTAACATCTACGAAGACATTTGGGACTATCAATTTGGCCAAATCTAAGGTACAAGGATTTGAAACTAGTATCTTCTCAACCCTTTTTTCATAGAAGTACCAAAACATATCCCACCCTGAGATAGGGATAATTAGGTCTCTACATCCTTGGGATGTATCTTTAAACACCTTTTTGGATCCTTTGTCTATAGAATTAGGTAACACATCTAAAATGGATTGTTGCAGGGACCTCTTCTTTTATTTAGAAACTATGGACTCTTCCTTTTTACTAGAAAGTTGAATTATTTTGGGTGGCATGATGAAGAATTTACTCCTACTTGATTTTTTAAGTGTCTACTTGTAGAAGCAAATTCAATTCTTATACACTTGCTACAAAGGTTTTATGTGAACTTACCAGGTGAAATAATAGCTACAAAGTTTTCCCGCTTGAAATTCATTGCCTCCGATACGCCAAGCTTTTTGAATGATTTCCAAAATGTCATCAAGTCCAAGGAATATTTACTACTGAGCTCGGTCACCTCACTATTAATGTCAATTCATGCAAAATATTTCAAAATCTACCCATATTTCAAATTTGAATACATTTTGTTGATTGGGAAATCGAACGGTGTAATTATTTAATGCTTTGACATCTTGTACCACACTACCGCTAGGTCATTTAAAGACCGTTGTGGAGTAGTGTTAGCAGTACCGCCACCCCACATACACCCCTTTGGACTCTCGTGGGACAATAGGTTAATTCTAATGATTGAGTGACTATTCACCACCATACTGGTCTATCATATCAAGACCGTTGTGGGGTAGAGGTAGAAGTACATCCACCTTGTGTACACCCCTTTGGAATCTTGCGAGACAATGAGTTAATTCTAACAGTTGAGTGATTGTTCACCACCATACTAAAGTGTATCTATTTACCCCTTGCAGAGTTGCGGTTTACTTTAGTTGTTAACATGTTATCACCGCCACCCCGCGGTATTCATATTTGGTTGGTGTGGTATTGTAGTAAGCATTTGTAAATTGACTTATATGTCTTGCCATCCCGTGCATACCTCTATTGACTACTGAGGTAGTGCGGTATTGGATTTTATTATGAATGCAGTATTTTAGATATCATTTTATTGAAAAGATTGAACAATTTTCTAATTTTGTAGCCTCTCAGTTTTAGTTTTTAGTGTCAGTTAGATCTAAGAGATCATTTATTTGTTTGTAATGGGGAGGCTTAGTTCACCTAATGTTAAGATATCTATATGTATTATTAAATCATAGATGTTCATTATCTGTTTGCATCTAGAAAACATATAGGGCATAGAATAAATTATATTCTAACTAAACAAAATTAATTTTAAATTTTCAACCAAAGTAAGAAAACTAAGAAGAATGATTGAACCTAACTTTAAATTCCCTTCAAATGAGTAGTGAACATCTTAGGTTTTGTATACAATGTACCAATAGAATAATGATGATTACATTCAGAAATGAATCTATAAAACAATAGAGAATAAGCATACCTATACTCAAATCTTTATTACATTCAATAATAAATTACACCATACATATAACTAGAGTTTAGGTGAGAAGCTATCCTCTTAAGGTGACAGAGCATCATCATAATCATCTACATTGATAGCAAGACCAAAATCCTGATCATTCACATCGACATCTTCTTGATTTTCTTCCTCATCCTCATTTGTGGCATGCAATGCATTCTATCTCCCAATCTCTTAATTGGTAATCAAAATGTCTTCTTCAAACACTCCATCATCATCTTCATCCACTTCTTTGAATGTTTCTTGTGAATTAACATATTGCCCATCAGGCATTATATCAACAACATCCATGAATTTTTGTTTTGAACAAGACTCTATTTTAATGACATACAACCATCCTAGGCTTCTTACATCATCAATTAGAAATTATTGGTTAATTTGAAGAGGGGAAACATATGGCTCATCCGTTTCTAAAAAAAATTGTCTTCTATTTGAGCATACAAATCCATACTCATCATATTGTACTGTAGATGGTCAGATCCACTTAAATTTTAATAATATAGGACTATTTTCACTATAGTCCAATAGAATATTTGTTGGATGAATCCAACATAAAATTTCTTCTCAGTTTCATGAAGAAATTCAACACTAACAACACAATCACAATTTATCTTCCCTTTGTCTTCTTCTTCCACTCTTAAATGACTATCATAGGCCCACATTCCATTGAAACGAATAGCCCATAAATGTGGAGATTGTGAAAGCTCACTTTCCTCTGTTGCTATATCTTGACCTTCTTCTTTTGCATCACTGACTACATTAGCAATCCATTCTTTAAATTTTGGAAAATAATCACCTTGAATAAAATCAGCACGATGTTTGTGCCTTTGAAGTCGATGTTGCCTCCAAGCTTGATTGCCTTCTTCATATTTTCTACATATAATATTAATGTACAAATAGTAAGATTGATAATATAAATGTGTAAATGCAATTGAGTGAATAAATTATTGTGTAAAATTATTTTTACCTGTGCCACTTATCAAACGAAGATGTGTTTTGAATAATATAGGCATGTATCGCACTTCTTTCTTGATGTGATAGCTTGAAGAGACATTCATTGCCTTCTAATGCTTCACCTACAACTGTGTCTTCTTGTTCATCGTCCCATACATGCCAATTGACATTTTTAAAATCCTTCATATATTTTGTGCAAAATCCCACGGCCTCTTGCATTGAATATCCCTCAAACATGTTGCCTTCTGGTTTTTCCCTAGGACAAACAATTTTTTTCAAAACCTTCATATATCGTTATATAGGATACATCCATCTTGTTCTTATCGGGGCACAATGCTTTAGTTCACATTGTAGATGTATCAAAAGATGCATAAAAATGTCAAATATTGTTGGTGGAAATTCCTGTTCCAATAGACAAAGGACTTCAACAACCTCCTCCCTCAAACTATCAAAGTTCATAGGATTTAATACATGTAAACTCATTCTCTTTAATATTAGGAAAACCTTCTAGTTGCCAATCTGGCCACTTTTCCAAACTTAATATATTTACCACAATAGGTAAAATATTCTCCATTATGACATGATAATCATGGGTCTTGAGGCCTCTTGAGCCATTAATGTCAATTTGGCTTCTAATACTACTACTTACATATCCAGTGGGAAAGCGAGTCTAAGACATCAACTCTAAGGATTGTGCACATTGTTCGTTTGTACAAACAAAGGGAGCACTAGGTTTTCTATATTTTTCATCATCATATTTTTCAACCCAAATATATAAATGAATCTTTAGTTGTCGAAAGTCTTCACGTGATGAAATAGTATCAAAAGCACCAAAAAGAGTTTCTATAATATCATAGGCTATTTTTTTCTTAGTATGCATAAAGTCAATAGTATGCCTAATGGCTATATCCTTAAAGTATGGAAACTTATAGAATATGCACAACCTTTTTACACTGCTTTCATTACATGGATCATATCTACTACTAGCAATCCCGTCATTTTCAATATATGACATTCTTTTTTCCATTCTCAACAATGTAATCACCTGTTATTAGCAATGGTGCTTCATGATTCTCTTCTTGACCATTGAACCGTGTTTTTTGTTGATGATATGGATGATCCATTTTAAGGTAAGCACGATGTCCAAAATAAATACACTTACACAAAATTCTTGAGTGCCTCACAAAATCATTAAAGTTGCAAGCAAGACATCCATGGTATCTATGAACACTAAGACCAGACAATGTGCCATATGCAGGAAGATAATGAATCGTAAACAATAAGGAAGCTCTTAAAGTAAATTTTATTGAATAACCATCCCTTAAATATTGAATTGCTTCAATTCCTTTCCACAATTTCATTAGCTCATCATATAATGGCTCTAGATAAGCATCAATTGTATATGAAGTCACACTTTTCTTTCCTAGTATAATCAATGATAGCATTAAGAAAAATGGTTTAAAGTTGCTAACCATGGATGAAAGTTATAATTTATTAAAAACATTGGCCAAGTTGACCATTTAGTACTTTGATTTGAGAATGGGTTCACCCCATCTAGAGCCAAACCTAGACTTATATTACAAGGATCTTGAGAAAAATTAGGCCATCTGTTTTCAAATTCCATCCACTTCTTACAATCATACACATGTCATTGTTTTTCCATTAGTGCTCTTATTTTGGGCATGTCATTGCATAAGTTTAGCAATGTCTCTACACCTATACATTTGGAGTAATCGTGGGATTACCGGAAAGTGGCGAAGAACCTTTCTAGGAACCACAGTTGATTTCAACCCTTCTCTATACCTCACTTCATGAAATTTTAGACATTCACTCTCACTTGCAAGATTCTTGTGAAATAATACACAACCATTCACATATGTGTGGATGTTTTGATACCCTATTCCTAGCTTAGTGATTTCCTTTCTACATTGACTTCGTTTTGTTGGTAATGTGGAGTTAAATGGTAACAAAAAACTTAATAATGCCAATGACTAATCTACACTCTCATTTGTCCAACCAAATACCACTTGCAAGTAAATAATTTGAAGGGTTTTTTTCAAACAACTTAACCTACAATTAGCATACAAAGGCTTTGAAGTATCCTCTGTCAACTTGGCCCAATCATCGCTTAGACCCTCATTCAAAATTCTATCAACTTCAAACCCTTAGTCTAACATTGTTGCCTCTTCATCTATGTTTGGTGCCCATTCATCTATGTTTGGTGCCACTTTATCTATGTTTGAAGCCTCTTCATCTCTCACACTCTTCCATTCTATCATATCTTTGTAATAATTAGCATTCCAAGGGCTTATACCACTATGCATGTATCTTATCATATGTCGATAAATGGCACTTATGTTTTTCACCTTTCCACCAAGACAACAACTACATGGACATGGATATTTGTTCATGTCCCTCTCATTGGCTATTATTTCATCAAATGCATGGTATTGATCCCTAAGCAACCTTCATCATTGATCCATCTATAAAGTTCTACACATAGCAACAAAAAAAAATAGACTAAGAGACAAAAGCTATTTTTTTAATCGAAATGTGTTTCCATAGCAATAGAGTTATAGAGAGCAAATAAAATTAAGATTGTAACTAATGAATTGTAAAAAATATATTTTTGTAGTTTATATTCAAATTGTTGATTACATTGCATTGCACTTCTTTCAAACTCAAAGAATTACTTCATATTGCATAACTAATAACTAGATGTTGATAGATGACAAAATTTCAATTACAATATGGTTTTTACAAAGTCAACCTAAGAAATTATGCAATTACTTCACATTGCATAACTAATAACTTGCAGCAGCTACCAATTGCATTTTCTTGTCATGGCATTTCATGAGACCACATTTCTTTGAGGCATTTTTTCAAAAAGTTCATTGCCTTGTTTATGCTACCACATTTTTCATACATCTCTACCAAATAATTTCATCAAATAGTTCACTGCCTTGTTGCTAAGGCTAAAATCCTAAAACAAGTTCTTTCGAACAAGCTAAGGATGCTTGGAAAAAATCTATCAAAGCATAATAGTAAGAAATAGCATAGACAAGGCAATGAACTAGTTGAAAAAATTCCTCAAAGAAATGTGGTCTCTTGGTGATGGAATACCATGAAAATCCATAACATTCGCTTGTCATGGAATTCGTCATGGCATTCCATCACCATGAGACAACATTTCTTTGAGGCATTTTTTCCAAAGACCATTTCCTTTTCTATGCTACCACATTTTTCATACATGTCTACCAAAGCATTTTACCAAACAGTTCACTGCATTGCTACTATGGCTAAAAGCCTAAAATAGGTGATTTATAAAAGCTATGGATGCTTGGAAAAAATATATCAAATCATAACAGTAAGCAACAAGCTATGGTCTCATGGTTTTTTTTGGAACGAAAATTAGCGTGATTTTATTTGCATGTTTTGCAAGTTTTAAACATATTTTTTTGGAAATTTTGTTGTTTGAAATGGGGAAAAAACTTTGTGGTTAGTTTTGTGCACTTTTTAATTGTAGGATTCTCACAGTTAGTGAAAAGGGTAGTGTTCATGAAGGAATAGAAAAGATGTGTAGAGCCTTTGAATTATACTTGTACTCTGTAATGGCATTGAATCATTTAGCAAACCATTTTTTCTTCACAGGGAAGCATTTTCTTATGGAATAGTTGACTGAGATAGCTCTTGTTTCAACTAACCACCCTCTCATGAAATCTAATTCATATTATAATCTTGCACGATCTTATCATAGTAAAGGTGATTATGACACCACTGGCCGCTACTACATGATATCAGTCAAGGAAATCCAAAGACCACAATATTTTTTGGATAGGTTCAATTGAAGCTAGGAGATCTTAAGAGCTCTCTCTCAAATTTTTAAAAGGTTTTGGAGGTCCACCCTGAGGACTATGAGATCTTAAAAATTGTAGGCCATATATATGCTTAGCAAGGGTAGGCAGAGAATGCTTTGAAAATTTTAAGAAAGGAAAATCGCGTAGATCCACAAGATGCCCATGCATTTATCAAGATGAGTGAGTTATTAATATCGTCAGACCCCAATGCAACCTTAGATTCTCCTAAGACATGAAAGTCTCTTCTGAAGAAGAGCAGAGAAGAAGTACCCATTCAATTTTTAAACAACATTGGGGTTCTTCATTTTGAGCGTGACAAACTACAATTGGCTCACAAACTTTTATGGAGCCATTAGGAAATGATGTTCTACCTCTACAATAATCACTGTGGTCAGTTTTGTGCATTTTTTACTTGTAGGATTCTCATAGCTAGTGAAAAAGGTAGTGTTCATGAAGGAATGTAAAATATGTGTAGAGCCTTTGAATTATACCCGTACTCTACAATGGCATTGATTATTTAGCAAGTTACCATTTTTTCTTCACTGTAGGGCAACATTTTCTTGTGGAACAGTTGACTGAGACAACTCTTGTTTCAACTGACCACCCTCTCATGAATCTCATTCATATTAGAATCTTGCATGATCTTATAATAGTAAACGTGATTATGACATCACTGGCTACTACTACATGACATCAATCAAGGAAAGCTAGAGGCCACAGGATTTTGTGGATAAGTTCAATTGAAGCTAGGAGATCTTAAGAGTTCTCTCTCAAATTTTGAAAAGGTTTTGAAGGTCCACCTTGAGAAATATGAGATCTTAAAAGCTATAGGCCATATATATGCTTAGCAAGGGTTGGCAGAGAAGGCATAGGAAATTTTAAGAAAGGAAACTCACATAGATCACCTGATGCCCATGCATTTATCAAGATGGGTGAGTTATTAATATCATCAGAACCTAGTGCAGCCTTAGATTCTCTTGAGATGCCAAAGTCTCTTCTGAAGAAGAGCGTAGAAGAAGTACCCATTCAATTGTTAAAAAATATTGGGGTTCTTCATTTTGAGTGTGATGAACTAGATTTGGCTCAACAAACTTTTATGGAGGCATTAGGAAATGGCATTTAGGTTGAATTCATAAATAAAAGCCCAGTGCTAATTCTGCAATGTTTCCTATGCTCTTTAAGGATATGAAATTCTCCCATTGACTAGAAGAAGGTGTTGTTTCACTTGAGTTATGATGGGATAAAGTCACAACACTATTTAATCTTGCTAGGTTGTTTGAAAAACTACATGTGATATTGAAAAAGAAAATATTTTATACAAGCTAATATTGTTCAAGTTTTCTAATTATGTGGATACATATTTACATCTTGCAGCCATGCCTCAAGCTCAGAATGAGATCGAACTAAGCCTAGAATTGATTGGGGATGCACTTAAGGTGGATTAAAGCTCATCAAATGCTTTATCTATGCTTGGAAAAATGGAACTAAAAATAGATGACTGGCTTAAAGCAAGGAAACAATTAAAGCTGCACAAAGTGAGACAGATGCAAAGAATTTTTATGTTGACATTTCACTTGGAAATTGGAATTATTTTGTAGCTTTTCACAATGAGAGGAGGGATCCAGAGGTGGAGACACAACATCTTGAGAAGGATAGAGAATTTTATTGTAAAGTGTTGGCACAAAGACTAGGAAATGTTTATGCTACAAATGAGGCAGCCATTGTGCTAGTTGAAAGGGGTCAATTTGATATTGCAAAGGAAATTCTTACATAGCTACAAGAAGCTGCAGTAGGAAACATCTTTGTTTAGATCCCTGATGTGTGGGTAAATCTAGCACATGTTTACTTTGCACAAGGATAGTTTGTGCTTGCAGTGAAAATGTATCAAAATTGTTTGAGGAAATTATATTTTGGCAAGTAGCTACTATAATGATCAAAACACTTCATGCCAAGCTAATGAATGAAGCGAGGTCTGCAATGAATGAACAAATTGAGGTCAAGTGAATGATGCAAGGTCAAGCGAGATGAATGAATCTGCAATGAAAGTTAATAATTATGCTAATACATCGTACGCATGAATACATCACACCAATAATTGGTCGAATTGTTTTTAAAAAAATTTGTCTAGTTTGGATTTGATGACTATCTCTTTAGTCATTTTTATTTCTGTGACTAAATAATTTTTTAGTCAATGACCAAATTAGTCATTTATTTACTCATTTATAGCTAAGTTGCAAAAAAAGAGTAGAATTTAGTAATTTTTAGTTGTTGTGACTAAAAGTTTTAGTCACCTAGTCATTTATTTGCCAAATTATACTAGTGTTAAGTGTTTACTTGTAGAAGAAAATTAAGTTCTTATACACTTTCTACAGAGGGTTTCTGTGAACTTACACGGTGAAATAATAGTTGTAGAGTCTTCTTGCTTGAACTCCCTTTCCTTCGGTATGCTAAGCTATGTGAATGATTGCCAAAATGTCATCGAGTCCCATGTAATATTTCCTACTAAGCTCGGTCACCTCACTATTAATGCCAATTCGTGTAAAATATTTCAGAATCTACCCATATTTTAAGTTTGAATACATGCCTTTGATGTTGGGAAATCGACCATTGTAATCATTAAATGCTTTGACAGCTTGTACCGCAATACCGCTCTATCATTTCAAGACCATTACAGGGTAGCGTTAGCAGTACTGCCACCCTGCGCACACCCCTTTGGACTCCTATAGGACGGCGGGTTAATTCTAGCAATTGAGTGACTGTTCACTGCCATACCACTCTGTCATATTGAAAGACCATTGCAAGGTAGCGGTATGGTAGAATTAGAAATACCGCCACCCCATGCACACCCCTTTGAACTCCTTCAGGACAATGAGTTAATTCTATTGGTTGAGTGATTTTTCACTACCATACCACAGTGTTACTGTTTAGCCCTTGTGGGGTTGCGGTTTACTTTAGTTGTTAACATGTTCTCATCACCACCCCACGGTATTCATATTTGGTTGTCGTGCTATTGTGGTAAGAATTCATACATTGACCTATATGTCTTACCATATTGCAAATACCTCTATTGGCTGCTACAGTAGTGTTGTATTGGATTTTATTATGAATGCAATATTTTAGATAACATTTTATTGAAAAGATTGAACAATTTTCTAATTTTGTAGTCTCTCAGTTTTGTTTTTTAGTGTCAGTCAAACGTAAGATATCATTTCTTTGTTTGTAATGAGGAGGCTTAGTTCACTTAATGTTAAGATATCTATATGTATTATTAAATTATAGATGTTCATTATATGTTTGCATCTAGAAAACATATATGACATATAAGAAATTATATTCTAACTAAACAAAATTAATTTCAACTTTTCAACCAAAGTAAGAAAACTAAGAAGAACGATTGAACCTAACTTTAAATGCACTTCAAATCAGCAGTGAACAACTTAGGTTTTTTATACAATGTACCAATAGAATAATGATGATTACATTCAAAAATGTATCAATAAAACAATAGTGAATAAGCATACCTATACTCAAATATTTATTACATTCAATAATAAATTACACCATACATATAACTAAAGTTTAGGTGACAAGATAACCTCTTAAGGTGACAAAAAATCATCATAATCATTTGCATTTCCAACAAGATCATAATCCTGATCATTCATGTCTGCATCTACTTGATTTTCTTCCACATCCTCATCTATGACATGCAATATGTTCTCTCTCCCAATCTCTTCATTGGTAATCAAAATATCTTCTTCAAACACTCCATCATCATCTTCATCCACTTCTTTGAATGTTTCTTGTAAATTAATATATTGCTCATCAGGCAATATATCAATAGCTTCCATGAATTTTTGTTTTGAATGGGACTCTATTTGAATGACATACGACCATCCTAGGCTTCTTACATCATCAATTAGAAATGATTGGTTAATTTTAAGAGGGGAAACATATGGCTCATCTATCTCTGATAAAAAATTTCTTGTATTTGCATGTACAAATCCATACTCATCAAATTATACTATAGATGGTTAGATCCACTTACATTTTAATAATATAGGACTATTTTCACCATAGTCCACTATAATAATTTTTTGGATGAATCCAACATAAAAAAAATTCTTAGTTTCATGAGGAAATTCATCACTAACAACACAATCACAATTTATCTTTCCTTTTCCTTTTTCTTCCACTCTTAAATGACTACCATAGGCCCACATTCCACTGAAATGCATAGCTCATAAATTTGGAGATTGTGAAAGCTCATTTTTCTTCGTCATTATATCCTAACCTTCTCCTTTTGCATCATTGACTGCATTAGCAATCCATTCTTCAAATTTTGGAAAAGAATCACTTCCAATCAAATCACCATGACATTTGTGCTTTTGAGGTCAATGTTGCATCCAAGCTTGATTGTCTTCTTCATATTTTCTACATATAATATTAATGTAAAAATAGTAAGATTGATAATATAAATGCATGTAAATGTAATTGATTAAATAAATTATTGTGTAATTTTTTTTAACTGCGCCACTTATCGAACAAAGATGTGTTTTGAAGAATATAGGTATGTATCACACTTCTTTCTTGATTTGATAGCTTGAAGCGACATCCATTGCCTTCTAATACTTCACTTGCAACTGTCTCTTCTTCGTCATTGTCCCATACATGTCGATTGGCATTTTTAAAGTCCTTCATATATTTTGTGCAAAATCCCATGGCCTCTTGCATTGAATATCCCTCAAACATGCTACCTTCTAGTTTTTCCCTAGTACGAACATTTTTTTTCAAACCCTTCATATACTGTTTTGTAGGATACATCCATTTTGTTCTTATTATGCCATAATGCTTTAGTTCATATTGTATATGTATCAAAAGATGCATAGAAATGTTAAAGATTGTTGGTGGAAATTCATGTTCCAATAGACAAAGGACTTCAACAACCTCCTCCAAACTATCAAATTTTGAAGGATCTAATACATATAAACTCATTCTCTTTAATATTAGGCCCAACCTTATAACTACCAATCTTGGGCATTTTTCCAAACTTAATATATTTACCACAATAGGTAAAATATTCTCCATTATGACATGATAGTCATGGGCCTTGAGGCCTCTTAAGCCATTAATGTTAGTTTGGCTTCTAATACTACTACTTACATATCCAGTGGGAAAGCAAGTCTGAGACATCAATTGTAAGAATTGTGCACATTGTTCCTTTTTCCAGACATAAGGAGCACTAGGTTTTCTATATTTTCATCATCATATTTTTCAACCCAAATATTTTGATGAATTGTTAGTTGTCTAAAGTCTTCACGTGATGAAATAGTATCAAAAGTACCAAAAAGAGTTTCTATAATAGTATAGTCTATATTTTTCTTAGTATACATAAAGTCAATAGTATTCCTAATGGCTATATCCTTAAAGTACGGAAACTTATAGAATATGCACAACATTTTTACACCACTTTCATTACATGGATCATATCTACTACTAGAAATCTCATCATTTTCAATAAATGACATTTTTTTGGTCCATTCTCAACAATATAATCACCTGTTATTAGTAATGGTTCTTCACGCTTCTCTTCTTGACCATTGAACCGTATTTTGTGTTGACGATATGGATGATCCATTTTAAAGTAAGAAAAAATTCCACAATAAATACACTTACACAAACTTCTTGAGTGCCTCACAAAATCTTTAAAGTTGCAAGCAAGACATCCATGGTATCCCTGAACACTAAGACCAGACAATGTGCCATATGTAGGAAGATCATGAATCATAAACAATAAGGAAGCTCTTAAAGTGAATTTGATTGAATAGCCATCCCTAAATATTGAATTTCTTCAATTCCTTTCCCCAATTCCATTAGCTCATCATATAATTCCTCTAGATAAGCATCAATTGTATCTGAAGTCACACTTTTCTTTCCTTTTATAATCAATGATAGCATTAGGAAAAATGGTTTAGTTGCTAACCATGGAGGCTAGTTATAATTTATTAAAAACACTTGCTAAGTTGACCATTTAGTACTTTGATCCGAGAATGGGTTCACCCCATCTAGAGCCAAACCCAACCTTATATTATGAGGATCTTGAGAAAAATCAAGCCATCTTGTATCAAATTCCATCCACATCTTAGAATCGGGCACATGCCATTATTTTCCATTAGTGCTCTTATTTTGGGCATGCCATTGCATAAGTTCGACAATGTCTCTACACCTATACATTTGGAGTAATCGTGGGATTACCAAATAGTGGCGAAGAACCTTTCTAGGAACCACAACTGATTTCAATCCTTGTATATACCTCAATTCATGACATTTCAGACATTCACTATCACTTGCAATATTCTTGCAAAATAATACACAACTATTCACACATGTGTGGATGTTTTGATACCCTATTCCTAGCTTAGTGATTTCCTTTCTACATTGACTTTCTTTTGTTAGAAATGTGGAGTCAAGTGGTAACAATGAACTTAATAATGTCAATAACTGATCTACACTCTCATTTGTCAAACCAAACACCACTTGCAAGTTAATAATTTGAAGGATTGTTTTCAAATGACTTAACTTGAAATTAACATACATAGGCTATGAAGCATCCTCCATCAACTTGGCCCAATCATCGTTTAGACCCTCATTCAACATTCTATCAACTTCAAACCCTTCGTCTAACATTGATGCCTCTTCATCTATGTTTGGTGCCACTTCATCTATGTTTTTTGCCTCTTCATCTCTCACATTTTTCCATTCTATTATATCTTCATAATAATTGGCATTCCAAGGGCTTATACCACTATGCCCATATCTTATCATATGTCAATAAATCTGACTTCTTTTCTTCACCTTTCCACTAAGAAAATAATTATATGGACATGGATATTTTTCCATGTCCCTCTGATCAGCTATTCTCTCATCAAATGCATGGTATTGATCCCTAGTGAAACTTTGACATTGATCCATCTGTAATGTTCTACACATAGTAACAAAAAATTGTAGACTAAGAGACAAAAACTTTTTTTGTAATTGAAATGAATTTCCATAGCAATAGAGTTATAGAGAGTAAATAAAATAGAGAGTTTAACTAATGAATTGTAAAAAAATAGATTTTTGTAGTTTATATTCAAATTTCTGATTACATTGCATTGTGCATCTTTCAAACTCAAAGCATTACTTCACATTGCATAACTAATAACTAGATGCTAATAGATGACAAATTTTAATTACAATATAGTTTTTACAAAGTCAACCTAATCAGTTATGCAATTATTTCACATTGCATAACTAATAACTAGGAGTAGCTGCCAATGACATTTGCTTGTCATGGCATTCCACAAGACCACATTTCTTTGAGGCATTTTTTCAAAAAGTTCATTGTCTTTTCTGTGCTACCATATTTTTCATACATATTTTCTACCAAATAATTTTATCAAACAGTTCACTGCATTATTGCTATGGCTAAAAGCCTAAAACAAGTGCTTTCAAACAAGCTATGAATTCTTGGAAAAAATCTATCAAAGCATAATGGTAAGCAATAGCATAGACAAGGCAGTGAATTGGTTGAAAAATGCCTCAAAGAAATTTGGTCTCATGGTGATGGAATGCCATGAAAATCCATAACAATTCACTTTTCATGGCATTCTTCATGGCATTCCATCACCATGAGACCACATTTTTTTGAGGTATTTTTTCCAAGGTTCATTGCCTTTTCTATGCTACCACATTTTTCATACATGTCTACCAAAGCATTTTATCAAACATATCACTACCTTGCTGCTATGTCTAAAAGCCTAAAATAGGTGATTTCAAAAAAGCTATGGATTCTTGGAAAAAATCTATCAAACTATAATAGTAAGAAACCAGCTATGGTATCATGTTTTTTTTGGCACGAAAATCATTGTGATTTTATTTGCAGGTTTTAAATGCACTTTTTTGGCATTTTTTCTAAAATGGGGAAAAATATTCGTGGTTAGTTTTGTGCACTTTTTAATTGTAGGATTCTCACAGTTAGTGAAGAAGATAGTGTTCATGAAGGAATGGAAAATATGCATAGAGCCTTTGAATTATACCCGTATTGTGCAATGGTATTGAATCATTTAGCAAACCATTTTTTCTTCACAGGGTAGCATTTTATTGTGGAATAGCTAACTGAGACAACTCTTGTTTCAATTGACCACCCTCTCATGAAATCTAATTCATATTATAATCTTACATGATCTTATCATAGTAAAGGTGATGATGGCACAACTAACCACTACTACATGGCATGAATCAAGGAAAGCCAAAGGCCACAAGATTTTGTGGACAGGTTCAATTGAAGTTGGGAGATCTTAAGAGTTCTCTCTCAAATTTTGAAAAGGTTTTGGAGTCCCACCCTAAGAACTGTGAGAGCTTAAAATTTGTAGGTCACATATATGCTCAACAAGGGTAGGTAGAGAAGGCTTTGGAAATTTTAAGAAAGGAAACTAGCATAGATCCACATGATGCCCATGCATTTATCAAGATGGGTACGTTATTAATATCGTCAGAACTAGGAGTGCAACCTTAGATTCTCTTAAGATGCCAAAGTCTCTTCTAAAGAAGAGCAAAGAAGAAGTACCCATTCAATTGTTAAAAAATATTGGGGTTATCCATTTTGAGTGCGATGAACTAGAGTTTTCTCAACAAACTTTTATGGAGGCATTAGTAAATGATGTTATACCTCTATATAAATCTTTGTGGTCAGTTTTGTGCATTTTTTACTTGTAGGATTCTCACAGTTAGTGAAATAGGTAGTGTTCATGAAGCAATGGAAAAGATGCATAGAGCCTTTGAATTATACCTATACTATGCAATGCAAGTGAATCATTTAGCAAACCTTTTTTTCTTCACTGTAAGGCAACATTTTCTTGTGGAAAAGTTGACTGAGATAGCTCTTGTTTCAACTGACCACCCTCTCATGAAATCTCATTCATATTATAATCTTTCACAATATTATCATAGTAAAGGTGATTATGAAACCACTAGCTGCTACTACATGACATCAGTCAAGGAAATCTAGAGGCCACAAGATTTTGTGGATAGGTTCAATTGAAGCTAGGAGATCTTAAGAGTTATCTCTCAAAATTTGAAAAGGTTTTGGAGGTATACCCTAAGAACTATGAGAGCTTAAAATATGTAGGCCATATATATGCTCAGTAAGGGAAGGAAGAGAAGGCTTTGGAAATTATGAAAGTTAAATTGCATAGATCCAAATGATTCCCATGCATTTATCAAGATGGGTGAGTTATTAATATTGTCAGACCCTAGTGCAGCCTTACATTCTCTTAAGACAAAAAAGTCTCTTTTGAAGAAGAGTAGAGAAGAAGTACCCATTCAATTGTTAAACAACATTGGGGTTATTCATTTTGTGTGTGATGAACTAGAGTTGGCTCAACAGACTTTTATGGAGGCATTTGAAAATGGAATTTGGGTTGAATTCATAAATAAAAGCCTCATTGTTAATTTTGTAGTTTTTCCTATGCTCTTTAAGGATATGAAATTCTTCCACTGACTTAGAAGAAGGTGGTGTTTCACTTGAGTTACCATGGGATAAATTCACAACACTATTATATCTTGCAAGGTTATTTGAACAACTACATGATATTGAAAAATAAAATATTTAATACATGCTAATATTGTTCAAGTTTCTTGATTATGTGGATGCATATCTACATCTTGCAGCCATGCTCAGGCTCAGAATGGGATCCAACTAATTCTAGAATTGATTGGGGATGCTCTTCAAGTGGATAAAAACTCATCAAATTCTTTATCTATGCTTGGAAAAATGGAACTAAAAACATATGATTGGCTTAAAGCAATGAAACAATTAAAGTTGCACAAAGTGAATCAAATGCAAAGAATTCTTATGTTGACATTTCACTTGGAAATTGGAATTATTTTGTAGCTTCTCACAATGAGAGGAGGGATCCAAAGGTGGAGGCACAACATTGAGAAGGCTAGAGAACTATATTGTAAAGTGTTGGAATAGAGACCAAGAAATGTTTATACTGCAAATTGGGTAGCCATTGTGCTAACTGAAGGGGGTCAATTTGATATTGCAAAGGAAATTTTTACATAGGTACAAGAAGCAGCACTAGGAAACATCTTTATTCAGATGCCTGATTTGTGGGTAAATCTAGCACATCTTTACTTTACAAAAGGACAGTTTGTGCTTGCAGTGAAAATGTATCAAAATTGTTTGAGGAAATTCTATTTTGGCATTGACACCCAAATTTTATTATATTTAGCTCGAACACATTATGAAGAAAAACAATGGCAAGATTGTAAAAGAACATTATTAAGAGCAGTAGATTGTAACTATTGTAAGTTTCCAATCAGAAATCTATAGATGTGTTTAATGTAATGAAGGTTTCAAATTACCTTTGAATTCACTGCACAGGGCATCCCCAAATCCGACTTCGCTACAAAGGGCCTCACTACCTTCAAATTTGTTGCATAAAAATCTGAATTCCTTTTCCTTTCCTGCCTTTTTAGAAGTCTCCAAGTCCTCTCCAAATCTTTTAGTTCCAAACTAACCTGCAACTAACAAATGAAGCAAGGAATTTTTCTATAATGAACGTGAATAAATGTGAATAAGCACCAATACATCGACGCACACAATACATCGCGCCAATAATTGGCTGAAATGTGTTTTAAATTTTTTTTCTAATTTGTATTTGGTGACTAACTATTTAGTCATTTTTACTTTTGTGACTAAATAATTTTTTATTCAACGACCAAATTAGTCATTTATTTACTCATTTATAGCTAAGTTGCAAAAAATTAGAATTTAGTCATTTTTAGTTATTGTGACTAAAATTTTTAGTCACCTAGTCATTTATTTTCCAAATTCTACTAGTGTCTATTGATTCTTTTGTCTTTCAAATGCACTCACTAGTCCTCCTCTCTTCACTCATCTAGAGACACAACTGATACAATAAGAAGTATAGACATTAATATATAGAAATTGAATTGTGAAATGACATATAACAAAATAATCACTTACCACAAATAAATAATCATCACACTCATCCACAAAAGTAGCACGTCGACAATCAGGAGTGACAAGCACCTATAACAACCATCAAGATAGAAATTAAACTACATAGAAGTATCATGAAAATTTTCAATAATAGACCATAGAAGAGAAAATATAATTTCAAATTTACTAATTTGTCACATACCTCTAGCAAAGGATTAGAACTGGCTATTGTTGTAGAAACTCCATGGTCCATTGTGCCACAAACATTGCTAGGGTTGTTTGATGTTGACATCTGAAAATGAAACAAAAAATATGAAGTTTTTTATCACTTTCATTAGTTTCTTTTTTTAATTAAAAACATAGACAAGTCAATGAACTATTTGAAATGACGAATGCCATGATGAATGTCATGCCAAGAAAATTTCTATGGATTGTCTTGATGTCAATTTTTGGATTTCTTATAAGGTAGTTATCGGGGTCTTTTGAAGGTATATAACCATATATTTCTCATGGTATCCATAAAGAATGGATAACTTGTTGATATTCATTGAATACTACAAAAAGGCTTATTGAGATGCCTCATGATGGCAAATATATTTCACCTACTTCATACTAATTTGAGTAGATAAGGACCTTTGGTCTGAATAATTAAAAAATGAAACATTGCAAAATATATATGTTAAGGGTTTCATAATGTAGGATGAAACACCTACAATGGCAAATAGGACTCAATCTCATGTAGAAAGGGATAGTCATAGAGAATTTTTAATGATAATCATACCAATAATGCAATGGGAAATTACTTTTAATAATGGAAGGTTTTTGAAGAATGAAGGAAAACCTTAAACCATGCTCATGAATTAGTATCAATCACTATACAAAAGGAATGGTGAATACCATTGTGATGAATGGAGTGAAGGGTTATATTCTTGAGCATTCATGAAGTTGAAAATGGAGGACATTCTCTTCACAAAAGATAGTAAATTCATTAAGACAATCACCTCCTTCATAGTAATTCATAACTACGCAGTGACCTTGAAGGTAGTCTTGACAACTATACAATGACCCCTATGAAAGAGATAGAACATAAAGATAAGAGGGGAAGTCTAAGAAGGTAAATGCAAGGAAAATGACAGTCTTATGAGAAGGAAAACAAGGATTTTCATTAATGATTGTGATAAATATATAAATGACCGTGATTTAGGATTCTTAATGTGTCCTCACATAAAATTTATGACTAATTTTAAATGATTGTAATGATTCTTGAAGGAAATTGATATTGTTGATAGTCCTCATGAATGTGATGACTTTTATATTGTTGGTAGTTTTAATGACTATACTATGACCTTGGATTAAGACCTTAAGATAGTGTTTAAGGAATGTGAGTATTTGAAAGTGTGCTAAATGAAGTCTTAATGGTTGTGACTATGCTTTGCAATGAATCTAAAGACCCTATGGTTTTTCCTTATTAAGTGTAATTGTTTTTCCTCAATGAAGTCTTGTGACTATTCATAGTTCTCAATGAGTCTTATGAGTATGGTTTGTCCATTTAAGAAAAAGATGAAGTTTTAAAGAGGAAAATATGAATAAAGGACATCATTCATACATGTAAGGAAAATCATTTCATGCTAATAACTATGACTATATCATGAACTTAGGGGAGTATTTATGACTATACTATGGATCCTTATGGAATATATTCATTACCTAAAAATAAAAAAAGCAAAGTCACAAATACCATATGAGAAAAATCAACCTAAGGGTGACCTAGGATAATAAAATATCAATGATTAAGGCATGAGAGACAATCAAGGGGCAGTTTTTCAAATGCAAATGAAATAGAGGAAATTAACTACTAATTGAGGATAGTCATATTATCATCATTCCAATAGGAGAGTCTAGTATGAGGAGCAACTTTTTCATTGTATTGTTGCATAGTCAAAGATTCAAATGAGGATAATAACCAAAGAGGATAGGGTTATAGTGAAAAAGGGCATATGATAGTCTATAACAAATGACAATCAAGAAAAATGATAAGGGGAGTCATATGTCAAAATTTATAAGACTTTCATAAGCATAAATAGAAAGATGTCTTGGAGGTTGTTGATAGTGTACAAGACCTCAAGAGATCTTCAAATAAGAAAGTCACTTCATTGATGACATTGATAGGACTGCCAAGGAAGATTGAAGATTCAAAAGATTGTTTGATAGTATAGTAGTCTTCAAGGATTTAACGGTGGTCTATGGATTTATTTTAGACACTAAATGCATGTAATTGGTTGAATGTAACAATGCATAGAATAGTGAAACCGTGATGAGTAAGGCTAGATATGGAAGGGATATTTGAGATGAAAGGCTTCTAAGAAAGGTTATTCATTACAAAGGGCAGACTTCAAGGGTAACAAAGCATTAAAGGAAAGAAGGTAGTCACTTCATCATAGATGACAATACAAGGTTCAATTTAAGGATAGTCGAGTGATATAGGGTATTTATTGAAGTATCCCTAACTTCACATCAAACTCAATACAATCATGACAACGAGTATTTTCAAACTTTAAAATGATAGTCCTTTGTGCCTTTTCATCACAAAATGAAGTTTTCAATCGTAAAGAAGACACTATCATCAAAGAAAAAAATATAAGATGGAAAAATTAATATGTGAAAGGGTCTCAAATTGAAAGGAAAGTGAAAATGACAAGTTCAAAGACAAAATATATGATGAATTATTTAAAATAATAATGAATTCTCCTACACCCATCACTTTAAAGAACCTAGTTATCTAAGTTCATGAAGTTTCAAGAATTATTTTAGATTTTTACACACAAAATTACCAAAACTAGCTAACATTGTTTTACAACACCATAGTGAATAAAGGTTACCTAAGTGAAAGCTATTTGAGAGAAATACTAGCAAAGTGTCAAGGTTGAATGTACACCAACAAACTATTTGACGTCCAAAGCATGTTATGAGACAATAATTCATATAAAATTCAACTATTCATATGCAATAATTATTTCTTTAATACTAGTTGCATACCTATGACCTCAACATTGTAAATATATAGGGGTCTGTAGGAACGGTGCACGTATCATCAACACTCTGACCCTAAATTTTCATCATATTCATTCTACTAATAAAGTTATTCTTATATTTCAAAATAGAATTGAATAAACAAAATTAAATGAAGTTTAATTTTACCTGAGTATCAATGTTGAATGTTTCATTTAGCAAAACATCTGTCATAACCATTTTCTCTACAATTGATGTATGTTGTGTAGCTGCATCTGGAACATTTTCACTATCATACATGTGAATAGCACCATAAGAGTGACAATGGTGGGCTGGAACTCTGGGCCTACAAGCCTCACCCATATCAGGCTCTACTAGAGGCCTCACACACTGTATAATGCTCTGAGTGAGTGAGCCAATCGATTCCAATGTGTCCACCTCGATATTTTCCTTCATAATGGAAGGAACGGTGACATGCTCCACCATATTTTTGGTCAAGGGTCTCAGTGCCAATTGTGGATTATGTTATTCACTCGGTCTATCATGTGTGGAGTCCCCACATCTACCCTAAAAGTCTAAATAGTCAAAATAATTTGGCACCTTCTTGAAGACAAACTCACAATAGATTTTCCTCAAAAAAATATTGTGGTACCTCATAGTTATTGCATGGAGATTGGTCAAAACCATCCACCACCACTCCCAAAACTTATTTTTAGTTAATTCATGATGGCACCAATGGATGGGGAACCTCCCGCATACATGTGATACAGGTGCATTACTTCTTGGGTTTGTCAAAAGGGCACACAAGTTAGCTTTGATAAATTTTTCTTTCTTCATTTGTGCATAGGAAAGTCCACTTGCATTATAAATCATTTTAATTCTTCTTATTCGACCAAAAATTAATTTTCACTCATTTCTCCCACATAAGATACAATCAACCTTAGTGATTCGACAATGCTTCTCCTATAAGGGTGGGTTCCAACATGTTCATTTAATCTTGCAATCAATTGTTCAAGCTCTCTTTTGTTGTTTTCAATTTGATTTAAAATATTTTCTTGAGTTCCTTGTGAATACCTACGAACTAAGGGAAGGGTTTGAGGTTCTTCTTGTTCAGGAGGGCCTTCGTGAGCAGGTGATTGTGAATTATCAATGTTTGGAGGTGGAGATTGATTTCCTAGAAATTAAAACAAATTTTAATTAAAAATCCTATTTCAATCTAATATTTTAATTCAAATTCAAAACTAAAACAATAGAAATACATACCTCTTTTACCTCTTGGTCTTGACATCTTGGTGACATCCTATGAAGAATCACAAGCTAAGAGTGAAAAAAATGATCTCCTTTTGGTGAGAACTAGTTGCAAAGGAAATAAAATCGAAGCACAAGTCACAAATGAGAAAAAAATAAGGTTTATATGCATTACTTTTTTACTATTTACCTTTTTCATTTGGCAAGCGCCAAATTTGGCACTTGCCTAATGCACTTTTATGGATTTTTTAAAAATGTGGCACCTTTCTTATGCCACAACTTGGTGGACTTACCCATCCCTTTAGACCTTGAAATTCATATGCCAATAATTATATACTTTCTCTAAACATGATCGATGTTTGAATCATACTTGAGACCAATGTACAATATTATATCCTTTATATCATCATATGAAGATGGGAACTCAATATTATTAATAATAATATTCTTAACCCCATTTATTTTATTTCCCTTGCATTGTGACTTCATATTCCTATAATAGCTTAGTTTACTGACTAGATAGTATTTTACCTTCTATTTATACTAACCTAACCCTTCTAAATTAAATGTGACCCTATAACCATTGTCACACATTTGACTTACACTTAGCAGGTTGTATTTTAATCCTTCAACATAAAGAACGTATTTCATAGGATTTTTACCATCTAAGCTCAAGATTCTTTTTCCATGGATCTTTACTATTGTATTGTCACCCAAACTAACTGATCCTCCTTTACATTTCTTGAGTTGGATGAATTTTTTCTTATCTCTAGTCATATGTTTCGAGAAACCACTATCTATTACCCACAAGTTTTTCTTTTTGGCATGAAGAGTCATTTGTGCAATCATTGATTATGTGGGAATCTGCTCCTTTTCTTTCCACACTTAGGTTTCTTTTCAACTTTATCTTCCTTTTCCTTAGGGGCTTTAGGTTCTTTATTTATTTAGGAGGTGGATTTTCTTTTTTCTCATTCTTCACATTTGATCTTTAAATTTTTTTTTGCAATACTTAGTTGTATGAAAAAAATTGTTATAGTTTTAATACATTACATTCATATCTACTAGAGGAGCAAATGGATTGTTTCTTACAAAGTTTGTAATCCTTCTAGGGACTACTCTACATTCTCTAGCCCTATGACCAAATTGATTGCATGTATAACAATACCCATAAAAGTGTGAAGAGTACCTACTCATAGAATTCTCTTGAGCCAGATGTGGGGGTCTTCTTTGTGTAGGCTTTTCCAAATCCTTCACCCTAGTGAATCCTTCTACATCTGTTCTCCTGATATTTTTTCTATTTTTCTAGTGTCGAGGAGTTAATTGGTTATCCTTCTTGTCTGCAACAGGATTCTTTTTCTCTTCAACTTTCTTTATCTCAGAGGTCTTCCTCTCCTTTTTAGAGGTGTCCTCCTTGTAGCTTTCATCACAATCTGTACTTGATTTTTCTCCTACACTAAATCTCTCATACAATTTTGCAAAAGAACTTATAAAAGTGTGCTTCCCTTTCTCTAGACCTAAGCTAGATTTTTCTTTGTTGGATGGATTTTTTGTGCTCAACAATCCATCAAGGATCTCTAATCCTTCCTTCAGTTTTAGGAATTTCTCTATTTTTTCTCTAGCATTCTCCAAATATTTTCTCAAGGCAACTATTTATTCTTCCAACTTCATACATCTATCAACTTCAGACTGCAGCTTGGATTTGACCATTTCTTCAATTCTCTTGGCTTCTTCCACTTGAAGCTTCAAGCTTACCATATTTTAGTCAAATTCTTCAAGATTCTTGGTTAGGGGTTTTGACTCCTTTTGAGAAAGTTTCTTCTTATGCTTATTTTCCATTTTCAACCTTTCAATCTCATCTCTTAGACCATCAATCTCATCTAGTGCATATATGATTTCTCCTTCTAGTTCAACCTCTCCTTCCTCTTCACCTCAATTACCAAGGTCCTCAACCTTTTTAGCCTTCTATTCTTTTGATTCTTTTTCCATGAAAGGAGATTAATTTTCTTTCATCATAAAGGTACAATCCCATTCATCATCTAAACTACTACAGTCATCAAATACATCACTATTCTCTTGGATGTATAGACTCTTCTTCTTTTTTTGAAAACTTCTTCTCTTTGGGAAGTAGGGTTTCTTCATTTTACCATCTACTTCTTGTTCAAAGTTATCCTTCTTATTGTATAGACATTTAGCATCGAAATGACCTACTTTACCACAGTCAAAGAGTTTGAAGGGTAACTTACCTCTATACTTTTTGGAGACTCTTCTAAGTCTTCTAATGAAATTTTCTTCTTACTCATCAGTCTCTTCATTCCTAGATGTGGTTACTTCTACCCTAAACTTCTTGGGTGCTTCATCCTTCTCCTTGTTTGTAACCTTGAAAGCAACTTCTCTCTTAGATGGCTCTAAATTTTCCATTCTCATTTCATATGCAATGAATATACCATGTAGCTCATCAAGAGTGAGTTTGTCTACATCTCTTCCTTCCTCTATTGCAAAGATCTTAGAATCATATGTAGCAATCATGGACCTTAAGACTTTTTGTACAATGACTATGTCTTTTACTTCTTCTCTGAATCCTTTGATAGATTTTACTATTTCATCAACTCTAAGAAGATAATATGTAATCTTTTCTTCTTCACTCATCTTCAAACCCTCAAATTTGGCTATAAGAATTTACAGCTTTGCCAATTTTACCTTGTCATATCCTTCATAAATTCTTTTCAACTTCTCCCAAAAATCATGTTCAATTTGACAGTGCATAAATTTGACAAATATAGAGCTAGAAAAGCCATAAAGAATAGCATGTTTTTCCTTCACATTATTCTCACAATCCTTCTTTCTTACAACATTAGTAGGGGTTGTAGTTGTTGGTGTATAACCGTTCTTTATATCATCCAAACATCAAACCCTAAAGATCCCAAATATGTTTCCATCATGATACTCTAGAAGGAATAGTCTAACCCATCAAACATGTTGATGAATGTTTTTGAACTACACAACAGAGATAAAACAAGAATGTTCCATCTCTCTTGAAAGGTAAATTTCTTTATAAAACTTTGGAAAGTAACCACAAGGTCTCTAAGGTCGGGCCCTGACAATGCAGAAAACAACTCAGTGATTATGTGATTTGTTTGTAATCACGAGGGGTCTTACAATTCAACAAGGCTAGAAGTGTTAAACTCAAATGAGGGTTTCATGAAATCTGAAAATGTGTATAGTTCTCAACTATAATTTCCAAAGCAGAGATCTAAAAATGACTTATCATTAGATGTGGCAATATTATGATTCTTGTTCAATCCTAAACTAACTCAAAGAAAGATCAAAAGATATGGGGTTGGGAGAGAGATCCTAACCTAACACCTAAGATCAATCATAGTAATGGTTAATGCTTCAGACATAAATATCCCCCAATAAACCAATTCCTTCTTAACTAGAATTTAATCCACAATATCGTAGAAATGGTCTAATCTTAAAAGGAAAACTCAAAGATTTTCATATTGTAAACATCTATACACATATCCAATTCCTAGCACAATATGTATCAATATTCATAATTGAACTAATATAGTAAAAAGGCTTAGACTAACTATGCACAACAACTTACAATCAGCAAGCCACTAATAGTATGAACTAGAGATCAATCAATGTCTTCAACACTTCACCATTAATATGAATAAACATGAACTATAATTTGAGAAACAGAAACAAGGAACCATAACACTTTCAATCTCACCACAAAAATTCACCAAATTAATGACCTATCTATGTTAATTTCTCTAGCATATGCTTAACAATCTCTAGTTCTTCCTCTCCTAAACTAACTCCTACCGACTAACTCTCTTACAAATGAGAAAGAACTTGCCTTTTATAGATATTACATTCCAAATCAAGGGCCATGATTTAATCCACTTCTAGGGCCTAGATTGCATTTGCATCTAATATTTGAAGCATATAGGGTTTTGGAAAATCATGCCTCTTTTACATCCAATCAGGAAATTTTGGCCCAAGGAGAAACAAATATCCCTTTTTCGATCTCGATGATCAAATTCTCATTGGAGAAAAAAATAAAAAACAACCTCCTTTGTCCTCTTGGAATACTTTCTAAACTAGCTAGTGTGAATTCTTAGGTAGATTCTAGCATTTAAATATTTGAGTTGAACATGGGTTCAACTTTGAAATCTTCTTGGCAGCAACATGTTGGCACAGATGCATAAGGAGGTTCCCTCCTTTGATTAAATTAAAGCCCTTCCATAGGCACGTTTCCATATGCAAGTCCTCATGTGATAGCACTCCCTTTGCAAACTTGGCACAATCTCATAGACGGGCACAACTTGAACACAAAATTTTGCATTTAAATTCCCCTTGCAATATTATACCTGTAGCAAACATAACAAATAATTAGCCAATTCCATTAAAAAAATATTCCTCTTTTAAGTCCAATATATTTGTGATTTAACTCCACCTTGCAAATAGAATTGCACACCTTAAAACAATAACTTAAATCAATTAGATCCATAAAATATTCATAAAATATTAATTAGTACTCAAATCATAAAGATTTAAATATTAATTACGAGTAAATTAATAATATGCAAAAGACCATTACCCATAATAATATAATTACCAATAGGGACCTTAATATAAAATTTCTTGAAATTCCTCATAATGGCCATTTTAATAAGGGTGATTTTTTTATGAATAGACACTAATCTATATTAATTATAAAGATTAAAATACATATTCACAAAAAAATGTGGGTCATAAGAAGGCACACACCGAGAGTCATATGTGAAGTGCCCAGAAATCCAAAAAACAACTAGAAGCTTTAAGATTTAAACTAACCCTTTAAAAGGTTCCACAATTAATTTCATTCAAATCTCATGCAAAATATTTAAATGGAGGAATTATCCCACTTCCCAATTAAATACTCCCTTTTTAATCTTAAAATCTCATTAGACTAATCCCTCCACTTTTTGAGGAAACCCACAAAATTTATTGTGGGGCCTAAGATTTATTTATCCCTTTTTCTAGTTGTACCCCATTATTTGAATTTGTTCCAACATTAAAGCACCCCTACCTTTCGAAATCCCCCAAATTAAAGATTTTAATGGACAGCTTGATTTTTGGAAATCAAAAATAGTTCATACGGAATTTCAATAGTCATGTGGAAGGATGGAAGAAAGCAGGAAAAAACAAGCAATACGAGTGCCAACTAGTTGTAGAGATGAGGAGGGTCTATGCCAAAAAATGGCACAAAGATGGGTGGCACCCACAAAGGATTTTCTTTTCAAGAAAGCCCGATGGAACCTTATCCTTCTACACAATCACACTCAGCCCCCCAATGGGATGACAATCAAAACAATTATCTATTAGTTCGAACAATGTCATAGCTTGCAAAAAGAATAACATGTTCCACACAAAGACTTTCACAAGATGTCACTTGTTGTGGATCATGTGTAATCAAAAGCTCTGCTCGTCTATCCTCAAATTCTATAAATCTTTCTTCTATGACTATTTCAATTAGCATTTCATTCATTTTGATAAATAAATCCTTGAGACCTCAAAGAAATTTCTTACTTGCAAGAAGGATGATGATGTGGGGATGATAATGCAGGAATCTGGTGTTAAAATTCCATTTGTAGAAAAAAAATGCAGGGATGTCATGTTGACATGCCAAAAAATGGTGAAAATGTGACTGGAACCCAGAACGATGAGGCCCACAACACCCACATTTCTGCACTATGGAAAAACCTGGGACATCGAGTGAAAATAAGCAATGAAAGAGTTTAGTATTGATTAAGTGAAGGCTTCCAAACAATGATCAACTCGTCCAAGCTTGTTGTCCCCAAATATTGAATCACATGGTAGCATGTTTATGATATGGTATGGGCAAATTTGTGCAACTATCAAGGATTGGCACCATTAACCAAACTTTCAGTGGTGCACCCATGTTTTATTATCACAAAATATAGCGAAACTTACTCATGATGACAATGCATAGGTCTGGGAAGGAACCATAGACATTAATATGAGTCTAGGCTTGAGAGCATTGAATCCCCTCGGAAGTCTTCATTCACAAATAATTCGATATGTAGAAAAATGCATGGGAATTAGATCACATATTTACACATATGAGGAGAAATCACACTGCTTGTGCTCGCCAATCAGATTCCATGCTAGTGGGTATAGCCCCACTAAATGCACTACCAAATAGCTACACTGAAAGTTGATTCAATCTTTAGAATAGTGGTGAGGAAATTGTGATGAAACCAAACCAGCATAGAAGTGTTGCCATTGTGCAAAGAAGTGATGCGGAAATGCCATGTAACCATGTCGTTTGGTGGTGGAATAACCAACGACTTTTGCAAAGAAAAATTTTGCAAAAGTGAAATGCATAAAATATTATACGGAAAGCCAAGGCCGAAATGCCAAAAAATGGCATGAATAGTCTGGAACTTCGCAACGATTTCCCCGCAACCGTTAAAACATTGATATCCTTTGTCCTTTAATTTAGCACATTCACAAATACTGTTGAGAGTGAATGATAAGAAAATGGAACCCGCAACACAATTTCTTCCAAGATGCATAACATTTATAATCATGTAATCAATTCCCACTTAAATTCAATTGAACCACACAAGCATACCCTCCTTAAAATCATGAAATACTTCAACGAAATCATCAAAATCACAAACTTGAACCAATTCGAAGGGTTTGTGGATTGGAGGTCAATGCAAGGATCTAACATACAGAAGTCAGAGGACTGTAGGACATTGCATTGCGAAAGTCATAGTCTTGTGGGCCAGAGAATTGTGGAAGCTAGAGGTGAAGGTGCCATTGCATCGGATACCTACAAAAGATTTTCCACAAAAGTGAAAACTTAGGCTTTTGATGCAAATAATCTTGATATTTGAAGAAACCCACATGCAATGACTGAGGCTTATAGGCTAAATTCACTGGCGAGTCATTACGCAAAGAACACAAGTGACCTTTGAAACCCAAAATGCAAAGTAGAATAATGACCTATGTAGACCTAGAAAGCACCAAATATGACCGAACCAAAAGCAAGAGTGAGTAGCCAAAATTTTTGCTTCACCAAATAATTGTTCCAAATTGAATGATTTGGCAGTCTTTCTTAAGGTTTTTTGCCCTTTTGGATGTGATAGCAGGGTCGGATTTGACCCAAAATATTCTAAAAATGTAGTTACCTTTTAGATTTAGCAACCACTCTTTAGCTTCAAACCTTCATAGATTTGGCCTTATATGTCCAATTTGGATGAAACAAAAGGGAAAACTGACTATCTCGAACCTTCCGAATTCAATGGCGAGCTCAAATTTGTGTCAATAAGCTCTGATACCTATAATAAAGAGCTAAAAATGGAACCTTTTAGATCTAGTGTTTCTATCAAATATTTTTGGTTCTCCAGATCATCATACGATGCAAGAGAAGAGCATACTCAACTTTTCAAGATTTACCATCTTTTTTTAGAAAAATACTATCCAATAACACCCAACCTACTATGATACCATGTTAGAATTGACTATGGCTACTAAGATCTTGAGACCAAATGAAAAACACAAATGGGGAGAATAGAATGTGACAAGAATAAACTGTATTCTTATTAATATGATTCAATGATATCAAAATTGTAGTAGAAACCCTTTGATTATATAGCCAAGGTGAGATACAAGATGTCATAGGATTATGACAAGTGTTTTAGTCATATGAAATGCGACAACTAATCACAACTACCTAGATTCACATGTAGTAGTTGTCAAAAGATAAGATAACAACTAATGACAACTAACACCTTCTAGAAAGATTCCTTCCTATGACCTAAGTAAACTTAACATGTGAAAATAAGTCCTCTAGTAATGAATGAACTAGGTACAATATTATTTACACCAACATTCATGAATGAGAAATATGTGAAGATTCTTGTTAGAGTATAGAGTTCAATTATATGCAGTAAAGATATTCTAGTTTACTATTATGATTAGTTGAATCAAGTAGCATATATTTGGTTTCTCCTGTGGGTACAACAACTCAAGCAAGGGTTAGCCGAGGTAGTGTTCACCCACCTTAATTTTTGTCGTTAACTTAGATGTTTACATTGTTGCATCCATTTCAATTAGATTCCTCATAACATGCACATGAATGATAGCTTGTCTTATAATCTATATTTTGTAATGTATCATTGAGTCATCCTCCAAAGTGATTCTAGTAGTTAGAAGTAAGAATCAATAGTGTTAGTGAAATTACAAAATTCAAGTTTAGCAGTTAACAATCATAGTGTTAAGCTAAAGGTACCTACAACATTAGTAGCAAATTAAGTTATTTCCCTTGTTTTATAGTTTACACTGCATTTCTTTTTCTATTCTTTACTATTTTCTTGCACATGTGTAAACCACCTATACTTGATGATATAGACCGTGTAGATTCTGTGAATGCACATATAGTGCTAGCATCATCACAAGATTGCAAATCCTTGGTTGATAATTAAATGGAGCCTTTACGAGGGTTTAGTGGACTGTTCAGCTAGGGACATCTCCTCTTAATTATGTTTCTAACACAAAGTTGATCGAGCATTAGTGAGGCCTTACACATGCAACCAAAGCACACCTTGCATAAATTTGTGCACTATGACTGTGCCCCACCTATCAAATTTTCTAATATAAAATTGGCTCCATCAGTGGTCTTGTCCACCATTACCAAAATAATATCGTGTCAAGTCTTTAACATAGGAAGACTTTTGTATAAAATCCATATTAATGATCTACCACTTCCTCTCTATAATTTCATGAGGATATTAAATTCTTTCTTAGTAATGACATTCTATCTTTGCCTTCTAGCACTCTAGACAACTTGATACAAACCTTCTAGCTTCTCTCTTCATTCCTTTCTAGAAATATAGTGACTTCACATCAACCAATAACTCTGTCTCTCTAGGATGTCCTGAATATTCTATCGAATAAACTTCTTACCACACCATATTCTCTAGCTCCTCAAAGTTTGGTACTTAGTTCCTTCCTCTGATTCTTAGTAGTACATTTGGATTAAATGAAACATGTATCTTGGACTCTTGTCACACTTGATTCTTGAAAATATAGTGAATAGATATCATTGAGGACATATGTCTCCTTTGACTTAGGGCATCCGCAAGTCAAATTTTTCCTTTCCCTTTATATAATTGATTTCACAATCATATTCCAACACTAGCTCAAGCCATTTTCTTTGATAAGGGTGATCCCACAAAGCTAGTTTACAATTTTTGGGAGATTTTTATTTTTTCTTATATCACATATTTTTAGAAATATAATGATTTAAGCCTTAAAATTTTCCATTTAAAGCATTCCAATTGAAGAGGGTTTGATCAAACTACCTTAGATCAAACCCCCTTGGATAGAACCCCGCTAGTTTTAAACCATACCTATAACAGAGTCTCCTTTACACCTACCAAAATGCTGATAAAAAATCACTTTTGATTTACCTTTTGGGGGATCAAATGAATTCAATTAAAATTTATTTTTTGTAAGTATGTACTAGTCCTTATTATAAGCTTCCCAAAAAGTATAATTTTAAATAAATTTAATTTTATTATTATATTTATGTTTTATTTCTTGTGAATGTGGGTTTCTCACTAAAAATAAAGCTCTTTGTTCTACACATGTGGAAAAAAAGAATATTATCAAAAAAAAAATTGAAAAATATGAGTGCACTAGAAATTGAAGTCCTTAATCTAGCAAAATAAAATAAAAAATTGATACATACAAAAAAAGTTGTGTTATACAATCTGCCTATGTTTGAATTGTAATTGGTTTGACTTCAAAACTTGATTAAGGAAAAAAAAATCAATAAAACACTATGAGACCAATTGGAAGCACTAGATATCATAGTTACAAATCTAAATTCGAAAAAAATAGAATTTTATCCTTCATGGAAAAAAAGTTGTGTTATACAATGAGTGCCACTCCTTAAAAATGGTGTTTATTGAAAAAAACTAGTTTTTGAAGGAGATGGAAAAAGAAGTGCAATCTGATTCCAAATTTTTTGAAAAATATATATTTAGAATCTATAGACAAAATGTCACAAGTCGCTATTTTGCATCATCTTCAAATTCCTCACAGTTTAGCCACTATAGGTGCTCAAAAGTGAAGATTTAGTTAAAAAAATCAATTTAGTGTCCAGTTTGGCCAAAAATTGTAAACCAGTACTGTGGGATCACACATGAACGTTTAGATTTTGTTGGGTGAACAATGATTTTTAGAACATGTTGGCCTTTTGTTAACTCCAAAATTTTGTCCAAGTAAATAATGCCTCTTTGGTTTGCAAGAATAAACAATTTACTACTAACTCAAAATCATGTGGAGCATCATTTTGTTCCTATATCTTCAATTTCCTAACTCATAGGAAACAACTTCCCCTTCTTGAATAAGCATCCTACCTATCATTTTCTCAAGGCATCAATGATAATCACAAATTGGCCTTCCGATTCAAGAAATTTTAGAATTGGTGTCATAATTACTTCTCTTTTATTTGGTCAAGGCCTCTGACTTTGTCCTGACCATTCAAATCTTTTGCTAACAACTCCTACAGCTAATCCTTCAACTCCAACAACTTCGTTGTGTAAATATATCATCAAATCCAAGAAATTTATTTGGTAATACATTATCAAACCCTGTTGGATAGGGTGCTTATCTGTATCTGATCCTTTTTCGATCCATATACTTATATTCTTCCCCTCCTTGGTGTTTTTGAGACATAAAACATTAAATCATCTTGAAATTTGAACTCTCGTTTAATCATCTATTTTCTCCAATTTGATTGCATGGATTTGAAATCCTTTTGCTAGGCCTTCTTCAATTGAATGACTATTACTTGCCTTAACTTACTCTCACTATGTAGAGCCCCTTCGCTTTTAGCCCTTCATGACGTGTAAGTAAGTTGTTTATTTGTGACTTGTGAGGTCATGTTGATTTTGGCGTTTAACGTTGTTTAATGTAATGATATAGTTGTACTCAGTGTGTGTTGAGTCTTAAATGTCGTTCAAATAATGTGTTAGTGTTTGAAGTTCGCAAGTAATATGTGATTTAATTGAATTATCAATTGTTAAGTGAATGTTGTTGATTAGTTAAATTATTAAATTAGATTATTAAATAATGTTGTTAATTAATTATTGAATTAATTAGTTATGTTGTAATGATTCAGTTATTATTCTTAATTAAACGATGAATAGTTAAATAAGATATAATAGAATGTTAATGTAATTATTAATAATGTTAATTTTTAAAATTTAAATATAATTGATATTCCTAGGGCTATTCCACAAAGCTTGACACTATTTTTATAGAAAATAATTATAAAGGGTTTCTTTTTAAATTTGAGAAACTTGTATGTACAATATATCAAAAAGTTTATAAAGTCCCTTTAGAAGAAAATTGAAGTATATTTATATACATGATTAAGTTTTAAAATAAATTTACAAATGTAAAAGTAAATAAATAAGCATTTCTGGTCATAAATATTTAATATATATATATATATTTAATATATATATATATATATTGTTATATATATATATATTAAAAGTCATGGATTTGTTCTTGTTTATAGTTAAGGATAAAGTATATGAATGTGAAATATCTTTATACGATAATATTGATAGATTGGACTTAAAATCTCAAGATCACGTGTAATAATAATATTATTCAATTATCATAAGCTTATATTTTAAAATATTAGTTTCCTACATAGAATAATTTATATCTATTTTTTTAGGGGTACACATGCCTTCTGGCATGAAAATTGACTTTACACCTGCCAATTGCATTTGCTTGAAAGTTTCTAAAGCTTTTTATTTCCTTTACACCTAGCAATGACATTTTTATGAGGGAATGTTTGGAAGGCCCTTTTAAGAAATAAATTTTGTAGATACCAGAGAGGATCACACGATGGGAGACCACATTTCCTTGGAAGAATTCTGTCAATAGTTCACATACCCAGTTCAAGCCTCTAACCTAGAGGATACTATAAGAATTTTGAGGGTTTAATTTTTGTTAATCACATTTTCTTGTAAGTTTAATCCATTTGCACACTCAATATATGATGTGATCAATTTAGCATATTGTAGTGGCTCCACACTCACATATTTGAGTGTTCTTTTGTTTGCATTATGGATTTTTTTCCAGATTAATATTTGTTTTAACATAATATGGAAGCTAACAATTTGATTCCAATGACCATATTGGAGAGCCATTCCCAAACTCCTTTTCTTCCATGCTTCTTTACCTACTCACTCAGGGCCGGGCTTAACCGGCACACTCTAAGCATTGATTGCTTAGGTGGTCGGGCCCACTCCTAACCTCGCTTCTCCCCTTCGTACCATTTCTGACCCACTCTTAACCTCACCTCCACCCTTCGTTGCTTTCCGTTTACGGATTTGTCATTGCAACCATTTCAGGATACTGATTTTGTTTTGTATTTTCCATTTCCATTCATGTGGTAGTTCCCGTTGGAAGTGGCTATTCTACCGACAAAAACGTAGAAAATAGCATGTCAACATGCGTATTGGCATAAATAACATCATACAAAACCGTAATAAGGGGACCCACCAAGACGGAGTAGAAGTGACAGACCAAGACGTAGCAAAAGTGACAAGGGATGACAGAAATTGCAGCTATTTAGTTTTGCCACTAGTTTTCGTCTGTTCAAACTTAAGTGCAGTCCAACTTAATTTAAATTCAATTTATTATATTATATTAGTATATTATAATAATATATTATTTTATTATATTTTTATGTTTATATACTTATTATTGCACTTATTATTATTATAATTTTTATAATATAATTAAATTTGTATTATTATTTTATAATTATTATTATATTATATAATAATATTGTTTTATATAATTAATATTATATTAAATTTTATATTAGCTTTAGAATATTTGAATTATTTTATTGTTATTATAATTATATATTGTTTTATAATTAATATTATATTAAATTCTATATTAGTTTTAGAATATTTGAATTATTTTATTGTTATTATATTATATTATTATATTATCTATTATATTATTATAGTATTATTATGATATTAAAATTATTATGTTATTATGTATTTAAATTGTTATATTATATATTTATTATTATGTAAAGAAATTTATATGATTATTTTATAATTAATATATTATTATATAAGTATTATATTATTATATCATTATATTATATTATTTTATTATATTATTATATATTTATTATTATACTTATGATTATTATAATTTGTTAATGGGCTCTAGGAAAATTCATCCCCAACAATTCACCAAAGGAAAATTCAAAATTCGATGAATTGTTGGCAATGAATTTGTCTGAGTTATAATGCAATTAAATTGTTATTATTAAATTTTATAACAATTATTATATTATATTATTTTTTTATGAGAAATAGGATATTTCAAAACATGTGATTAAAAATACACGATGTTTATTAACTTGTAATTCACAACATATCAACCCATGTGTTTTTAAACTAAGTATATCTAGTTCTACAATTCAAATAGCAACAACACCATTCCCTTAAACACCTCTTTAGATCATAGACTACATTCTAGAAATTTTAGAGTCATATATCTTCACTCTTAACACACACATTGGCATGATGAATCATGGTAAAATAAATGTATGTCTAGGTGCATATCCTATTTTTATTATTAATTATAATTTTAACTTACTTTAGCTCTAAATAAATCCACTTAAGTACTCCAACCTATAAAATTTCCACATGTCTGTATAGCCCATTAAAATATAAGTATTCATGATTTCTCAAGTTAATGATTACTTAGAAATGCTTATATGTAGAAAAATTAGTTGCAATACAAAAATTCAATACTTTAAAATTTAGACACTTTTCTCATCAAGCACGTCAATGTATCATTCTACATATTTGATAATAATGTCATTATTTTTTAATTAACTTCTAACATTCTATAGTCTTTCATACTAGTCTTTTTAAAGAATTTTTTATTTCTTTCTTACAAAAAAATCCTCATAATACATTTTATTATTCTTCAATGCTCTCAATATCTCATCACCTTTCCATTTAAAGTAGAAAAAAGAGAAATGAAAGGTAGAACAAAATGGTATGAATCCTCTTCTAGAGAAAGAGGAGGTTACAAATTTTTTTGAAGGTGGTAAAGTGGATGGGATTTATTTTGAAGAATATAATGATGATATATTTAAGGATTTCATCTACTATTTGATGAATTTCACTTCATTATTAATAGAAAAAAAATTAAAGTAACTCTTTCCACCTTCACTCTCATTTTTAGGTTATTTTGAGAAGGATGTGATTTTTTCCCTCTCAAGGGATTTCATGTGATAAAGTAAATGAATTAGTTAAGACAATATTCTAGAGCCTTGGGAGACTACTATGATGTCAATGGTTAAATATTTCATGTGTGAGTTCTAATATAGAACCAGTGTAGAGAATAGTATGTGAATGTTGAATCATTATGGTATAGTATAAAGAATGAGGAATTCAAGGTCAATTTATTAGGACATGTATTTTTCTCATTTTAGTTAGTGGTTGAAAAATATAACAGGGGAGTTGGGGCATTTATGTGTCATGACCTCATCCATCTAATATGAAAACACATTTTTTAAGAAACCATTATGAAACACATCAATAACTATCTATCATTTAATAGAACACCAAATTTCTAACATTATCTCTCTTGCTATCCATTGTAGGAGAAATTATATCATCCCAAGAAGTTAACCTCATGTGTAAGATATAAATAAATCCATCTCATCCTTGTACCATGAAAAACTATAGTATTCATAGGTTTTGTTCAAGAATTAGTAGCACTTACTTAAGTGTTAGCATCCTCAATTTTTGCTTTCTTTAACTCACCCATCTCCTTAATAAAAGCTTATACATCCACATGTTTAGTTTAAGCATGGTGAAAAAAATATCTACCAAATAAATTACACTCTATGAATCATAATTCAACAATATATGGCTTAAAACCAATATTGTAACATAGATTGTGTAACAAAACAAATTACTTACAATCATATGGCACGTTGTCATGTACTTTCATTTAATAGTGTACAATATTTTTTTTATCTACTTCCACGTAATCATCTAGCTCACAACTATTCCAAATAGAGTAAAAATATAACCACTAATTGATATCTAGCTACCCATATATCTATCCCAATCAAAATCAATAATCCCCCATACATTCAACACCGTTCCCACATTATTAGTGTCATGATAACATAACTATTATTTTAGAGTTCCTTTCAAGTACACAAAAAATATGTTCACTTGCATGTAATGCTCTTTACAAATATTTAGCATGAGCCTACTTAGAACTCCCCTTGCTCAAGTAATGTTTAAGCCTCATACATTTCAGTGCATATATAGAGCTATCAATTACAATTACATAATATGTTTTTTGATGTCCCTCAAAACCCCCATAGATTTAGGGCATTGTTATAGACTCAACTTAGTGCCTATTGGAAAAATAATACTTATAGTATTATCATCATGCATGTTCAACCATTATAGAATAGTCTCAAGATACTTCCTCTAGTTTAACCATAGCTTCTTATTATTCATATTTCTATGTATTTGTATACCAAGGATATACCTTATAGCACCTAGATTTTTCATCTCAAACCTGAAATCCAACTAAACCTTGAGTTCTCTAATCAACACTCAATTATTCCTAATTATTAGCACATCATCAACATGTAAAACTATGATTAAATCAACTTTGTGGGCAATCCCACAACACTGGTTTAAAATTTTTGGCCAAACTGGACACTGAAATGTTTTTTTTCCAACTAAATCTTCACTTTCGGGCACCTATAGCGGCTAAACCATAAGGAATTTGAAGATGATGCAAACTAGAGATTTGTGACATTTTTTCTATAGATTCTAAATATATATTTTTTAATTTTTTTGGAATCATATTGCATTTCTTTTTCCATCTCCTTCGAAAACTAGTTTTTTTCAGTAAACACCATTTTTAAGGAGTGACACTCACCAGATACAACTTTTTTCCATGAAGGATAAAATTCTTTTTTTTTTAAATTTAGATTTGTAACTACGATATCTAGTGCTTCCAATTGGTTTCATAGTTTTTTATTGAATACTTTTCTGTTAATCAAGTTTCGAAGTCAAACTAATTACAATTTAGACAAAGGCGAACCGTATACAATGTAACTTTTTTTGTATGTATCAAAATTCAAATTTTTTTTGTTGGATCAAGGACTTCAATATCTGGTGCACTCATATGTTTCAAATTTTTTTTTGATAATCTGCTATTTTTCCACATGTGCAGAATATAGAGCTTGATTTTTAGTGAAAAATCTATATTTAATAAAAGTAAAAAAAAAATACATAATAAAACTAAAACATATTAAAATTATATTTGTTGGATGGCTTTTTTCGAGGACTACCATCATCTAGTCAGATCTCTGAAGTCTCCTCCATTTTCATCCTCAACCCGAGCTTTGAAGGGAAAAATTCTGGAGTTTTTTGGTGCCAGAGGGTGAGAAGGTGGGAAAAGGGGGGTTCGGGTGAACTAGGGGTGGTTCAAGCGAACCCCCTTTCCACAAAGGTTTACTTTTTGTTTTTTCTGAGAATGGTGGGACCCTACATTTAATGGGTTTTCTTGAACCAAGGTTCTAGCGAACCCTCTTTTGGTTCACTCGAACCAAAAGTTTGTTTGAACCCCCAAAAACCAATTTTTTTTGCATGAGGTCCGTTTTTGCATCTTTTCCTTCCCCACTGGAATTGTAAACCACTTTTGTGGGTTTAGCCTAGTTCCTTAGAAAACTTAATTCTAATTTTGATACACCATACATGGTGACTACTTTAATCCATGCAAAGATGCTTATAGTTTACAAACCAAATATTTTATACCCCTTATCTAAATTATTTTAGGTTAAAAAATATAGATTTCCTCATCTAAATCTCCCTATGATAACGTTGTATGAAAATTTATTTTGTCCACTTCAAAATCAAAAGATGTAGCTATACACAACATCCTAATGAAATTCAACATAGATACAAGGTAAAATATCTGACTAAATTATATTCCTTCTACCTTAGAATAACCCATTGCACCAACTATCCTTTTACCTTTCTATTTTTTTTTCTACTCTAAATTTTTGCTAGTAGACCCACTTGCAACCAATGGGTTCCTCACCTTCAAATAAATCAATAAGTCCTAAGTCTTTTTTTTTAGTGCCTCCATATCCTCTTTTATTTATTGAAGATTTTTTAGTTTCTTATAAGTTAACATTGGATTTTTATAAGGGCAGGTGCAGAAAGATGGGTAGCCAATTTGTGGCCAAGTTTTTTTTTTTAAATTGAAAGCTCATAACACGAGCGCATTATAATGTGCTCACGTTATGGCTTGGTGTGTCGAGCCAGAGGCTTAGACACAACGAACCCATAACATGAGCTGCAACGAACAAGACTAAGATAGAATTACGCAGAAAATGAAGAACTCATCGCATTCTCACTTGACTTCAATCAAAATATTTTTTCCATATTTAGCCTATCAAAAGACCAAAATGATATTTTCTCATTAGGTTAAAATCTTTTGGCAGGCTTCAACAAACTATGATGCTGGAAATGACAAAGATAATAGTATAAGCAGATAAGGGCGTTAGTAGTTTGAAAGCACATGGTGATGGAATGGCATTCCACACCATGTGACTGATTTCCTCGAGGCATTTTTTCAAACTACTAACTGCCTTGTCTATGCTATTGCTTACTATTATGCTTTGATAGATTTTTTCCAAGCATCCATAGTTTGTTGGAAAGCACCTTTTTTAAGATTTTAGCCATAGCAATGAGGAAATGAACTGTTTGATAAAATGCTTTGGTAGACATGTATGGAAAATGTGGTAGCATAGAAAAGGTGGTGAGTTGTTTGAAACTTGGGGTTTTGGCCGTGGGCAAGAAAAAAACACAGTCAAGTGCAAGAATGAATTCAATTTTTTTTTTTTTTGCTTTTAATAGGTCATAATGCGAGTGCGTCATGAGACCACACTTCTTCGAGGAATTTCTTCAAACAACTCACCACCTTTTCTATGATACCACATTCTCCATACATGTGTACCAAAGCATTTTATCAAACTACTCACTTCCTTGCTGCTATGGCTAAAAGCCTAAAATAGGTGCTTTCCAACAAACTATGGATGCTTGGAAAATTTTCTATCAAAGCATAATAGTAAGCAGTAATACCATAGTGAAGACAATGAACTTTTTGAAAAAATGCCTGAAAGAAATGCGGTCTTATGGCGATGGAATGCCATGACGTGCATTTGTTTGTAATGGCATTCCATCACCATGAGACCCCATTTCT
The DNA here is from genome assembly GCA_007258455.2 of Sequoia sempervirens. Classification (NCBI taxonomy): domain Eukaryota; kingdom Viridiplantae; phylum Streptophyta; class Pinopsida; order Cupressales; family Cupressaceae; genus Sequoia; species Sequoia sempervirens. The sequence continues at coordinate 25,631 of VDFB02301691.1, read as the reverse complement.
TTGAGGCATTTTTCCAAACAATTCACTGCCTTCTCTATGTCACCATAGTTATCATACATGTCTATGAAAGCATTTTATCAAACGGTTCACCGACTTGCTACTATGGGTAAAAACCTAAAAACACATGCTTTCAAACAAGATATGGATAGGGAAAATAGTAAGCATGATAGTCAGAAATATATAGTTTAATAAGTACTCAAAATTTTGTTCATTATCGCATACATTATAAGTCATGACGTGGATCGCTATTATAGTTTTTGTGATTGAATAATTTGTTGTTTTATTTTTAGACGTTGCAAGCGGAAATACCTCCAAATGTTCAGATGACAATGGAAATCGGTGTTTCATCTGTTATAGAATCCTCAATGGCTCTGACAAGGGAGGCATGAGGAAAATTACTAAATTTTAATTTACATTTGTTGTTATAGATGCTTGTTAGTGAAAAATTAAATCATTATTGATTCATAGTTTAATTTCTATTTGGATGGTTTATGCAGGGCTTCAACACACCTCGGCATGGGTATTTGAATATTTCCCTCGTGGAGAGTGATCATCAGATGGCGGTAAGTGATTATTTTGTTAAAGACATCATTTTTTTTAATGTAATTTCTATATATTAATGTCTTTACTTCTTATTGCAACAAATAACACTTCACCAAGAACTAAACACTAGGAGGAGCACTAGGAGCACTCCTTGACCTCAACATAAATGAGTGACAGATGTATCGCCCTATTTTATTTGGATCAAGAAGTTTGACACTCTTGATGTTGATTTTATTTGGCATAATCAGGGTAAGTTCTTGGTGCCTCCTATGGAACCTGACCCGTCCCCTGAGACCCCTCTATAGTTGCATCCATTCTTGTGGAGCCACCCTCTCCTCAACAACCCCCTTTAAAGAATATTTTTTTGGATTTAACCAGCTTGTCGTGGGGGTGGGTGATTGTTTTGATTTTGAGAGCACCTTTCCTTTTATGGTAGATCTGGATGAAGATTTTTTAGATTTCATCAATCAAGACGATGTGGTTATTCCCATTAAAAAGTGTTCCATAACTCAAACTGCCTATGCCATCTCAAAACGTAACTTTGGTTTTTCAATGAAGAAGAAATGACACAAATTTGAAGCAGAGAAACTATGGATAGAGGGTCGAGATGTAGTTGGTGATGGTACCCAGATGACTATGGACGTCCTTCTCACTAGGAGTAGGAAGAAGGGTTTAGTCAAGAATACATGTTGAGTTGCTCTTGCCCTGTGGATAGCTTCAAAGTTGTTGTTCCCTTTTGCCTTTGAGTGCTCAATTGACTCTCATTTTATTGTGTCTCATCTTATTTTTCGTGTTCTTTTTAGGCTTCTATGTGCCCTAAGGAAAATCATGTTCATTTGTGCTCCCAACTTGTGGGTCTAAAGTAGTTAATCTTTATTTCATTTATTTCTTTATCGGGAGTGGGCCCTTTCCCCACAGCTTACCGAAAACAAAATGAAATCAAAATAAATTTGTTAATTCATATTTTATTATATTAATTTAGCACAATATAGGTGGAATGTACACTATATTAAAATAATCCAAATAAAAACAAACTTGAAAGTTCAAGTACAAGACAAAATGAAGCTATTGACATGTATATCCAACAAAATGAGTTGTTGAATTACAAATGGAGAATCAAATTACGATGAATAGTAAAATAGTAAAATCTTGTACTTTAAGATTGAATATGTCTATTTGTTGTTCCTTAAGTCCAAATTTCAATTTGTAATCTAAAGTTTTCAAATAGAGAAATAAAAAAAAGAGTGGGGAAACAAATGGTCATAGATCACATAAAATATCCTCTATATATATCAAAAATTTAGATTATATTCAATTAAGATATGTGGGGCAATGTTAAGGAAGTGGATAGATGTAAATTGCAACACTGATTAGAGATATAGATTAGCCTTTAAGACTTCCAACCAAACTAAAGTACCGAGGAAAGAAATGCCACACTAGCTCTTTTATTTCATTTGACATTTAACTATTGCTCAAGAGTAACCTTGGGATAAGGACAATTGAGGGGCAAGTGGTCAGGCCTTTGACTATTAGGTCATGCAATCTTTAATAAAGTTGTAAGGAATAACAGTGTGAAAGAAAATATAAGTTTGAATTAAGTTAATGAAATAAATATAGTTAAATTCAGATTGATAATTGCAACAATTTATGAAAATTAAATGAGTGGGTTAGGTGTATTTAGTTTGAAAATTGATGATGAAAAATGAAGTTTTTAATGTTGTTTTAAATCAATTTATCATTATTATGAATTTATCTATTTTGATCCAATGAATATCTTAGAGTCTAAAGTGGTCTAATAATATCTTGGATCAATTTCTAACTATCATGAACTTGATACATCATGTACGACTAATTTGAGTGACACAAGATTGATATAATAGAATGTGTGTTTGAAAAGATGCTCACTTTTTCCTCTAGATATCCATGTTAAAGTGGTGTCTAGAGACATGTCTTAGGAGTTTCTCAACTTGATTGATGAATGTGTTCTCCTAGGTCAAACCTGCTAGCAAATTAAATTAACTATAATGAGAGATATCAAAGGAAACATTCATAAACATGCGCGTGGCCTATATGATATCAATACAAATTTAATTCATTTATTGCCCTTTAAAATTGAAGTGAGCTCTAGTTAACATGTGGGTGTCTACGTGTGTTTTTAATTATATATTGAATTTCCTTAAACATCATAGAATTCTAACATCTTGCATGGAATATGTGCTAGGTTGACTCATAGCGACCAATAGAAGGGGGCAAGAAAATTGGAATTTGAATCTATATTGTTGAGATTTAAGGATTGTGCTTATGCTCCTCAAGAACAGCTTGGATCAATATTAAGCAATGTAGAAATGATCTACAATGACAAGGTAGTGATCTTTGAGGGGGGGATAAATTTATGCAAATAAGTAACATTAACAAGGATGAAATAGGGATAATTAGATAACAAATACATGGAAATATGTGCAACAAGGTATAATGAACATGGATATGGATTAATCCATGAACTAAACATGAGAATGTGTCACTTGTCAATATATTGTTGCACTAAGACATTTACATCAAGGTGGGGATAAATCAGAAATTGTATGGATATAGAAACAATTAATATCTTAATGAAAAGTGAGTAACTAATTAATTGACTAATGTGGATGCTAACTTGTTTATATGCCACAACAAAATTAACTTAAGATCTAAGTAATAACCAAGTCTGGAATTTGATACTAACCATCCCTATCAATTAAATTTTGTGTGACAATTGTAAATTTTTATTTTTCATTACCTATCATTTTACCTTTAAACAAAAATATTAAACTAATAAAACCCTTTACAAAGTCATTTCTAATTTAAAAAAATATTCGAGGCATTGAATTTACACAATAGATAACATTGCATGCTAAACACAAAACTATAAAAAGTTGATTCACTAATTTAATGGTCATTTACAAAATTGTTAGTTGTACCTTCTTTACCACTAATAAGTTGTTAGAAATAATATACAATTTAATTAATTGTGAAGAAAAGAAATGAAAAAATCTATTAAATAGAATTTTGAATATTAAAGTTTGTATCAATACCAAGATTATTTGCTTTTATACATATGCATTTCAAATAACAACATTTCAACACAGTGTGGTTGGGTATGACAAAGTGTAGGTTATAAAACACAATGCATTTTGAAGCATGCAATTTGTTATAATAGGTAGTGTGTGCATTGTGAAGCGTGTACTGTGAAGGTTAAACCCATATGCCATAACATGTAGGTTAAAAACCAAAGAATGTTTTGATGCCTCAAATTTCTTATAAGGTATTCATAATTATCATTGTATTTTATAACCTCGACCAAACTCAGCCCAAACAAAGAATATTAAATTGTTGCTCAGAACATCATCCAAATAACCATACAGCTAAGTTCCTACAAAAATCACCATTGACATAAGAAATAAATGAAGAGAACAACATAAATGACTACTATATAAGAAACATACATCATACTATTGATGAAATGACTACTCATATAAATATAATTACAATCCCTCCAATTTCCATAAAGTCTTGAGTGGTTGCTCTTATTGCTTACTATGTTTCCCCAAAATTCTATCTACTGATCGATTCCCAAGATTAATACTAAAATCTCTATAAAGTTGATTCACAATTACCAAACGTATACATGCAGGTCTTCACTTTAACTTCGATAACATATGAAGAAGAAAAAAAATTATGATAAAAGAGTGCATCATGACACCAAGATTTTGAAATTCATTAATACAAGATACAAAAAAAAATGTTGTGAAGCAATGTATGTGAGGAATCTTTTTGTACATATAGAATTCTCCAAATATTCTATTAAAGAAAAATGGCATGACTGTTTATATGAAGACTAAACACAATATTCACAAGGGCTCTACTAGTGCTGCCCAACCACTCCACCATAACAATGTGAGCTAGGGCAACAATAACTAGTTGACATTAGGATTGACATGGCCTTGCTCGACATTCAACTCAACGGCTCGTTGGATGGTACTGGCAATGACATTAACCTCCAGGTGTCTTGTTGCCTCATTCTACATTTGTGCCTCGAACGAATTATGTGTATCCCTCATTCTCATTGGTTTATTTAGCTCCACTATGTCCTTAGCACGCTGCCCAAAAAAACCCGTGAAGGAATCCACAAATGTAAGGGTACAGTCCCATGGAGGGGGGCTTCCTTAAAAATCTTAGTGTATGCTGCTTAGTTTTTTTAGGAATATTTTGAAATTCTTGGTCCCATGGATTTAATCTTACAATTCTGCTTAAAATTTTAAGCTCCAAAATTTAAGGAATGAATTGTAGTGCTTTGATAAAAAATAATAAATAAATCAAAATTCTCTCATTTTTATTTTCTAATAAGAATTTAAAATTTTAGATGAGAGACAAATGGCATAAAAAACTCCTAAGCTGTAGGGGCAATTTCTAGCCCCACCCCAATTTCACCAACTGAAAGATTCATTTCTAAAAGGTGGGAGCTCCTATTTTTCTAGAAAAGATTCCAATTAATCCTGTAGCACATTTTTTTTTCCCATGGAACCTCCTGCTCCATGAAAATAGAAGCCCAAGCCCCCATGGGACCATACAGTAAGCAAATTTGTGAACTGTATTGTTTTTATTTCCTATATTCTCTATAATCATATCTGGATACAATTAAAATGTGATTGGAAAAAATTGCAAGATTTATCTCATTACATGCCCGTTCCCAAAAGAGTTAAGAGTACAAAGCAAAATAAATAAAATGAATTAAAATTTATGTTTGAGCATATATATCTATAGTTGCATCGATCTCCCACAACTCTATTCCCTACATCGAACTGATGGGTCATTGCCCTGAGCCTACTGGGTCCAAGATTCATCGATCCCATCTTTATCAGCTGTTGTCGTCGGGGGAATATTACTGATATAATTTTCATTATATTTATTCTAGTAACTAAATCATAGAAACATAATAACTACTATTTTTCTTACGTATACAATTAAAAAAACAGACTCAAAAATCCCATTGAAGGAAATAGGTAGAGAGGCAGAATATACATCTGGTTGTCTATTAAAATTGCAAAATAAATAAATAAACAAATAAAAGTTGCAAATAAGAGAAAACTCACTGTCGGCAACATTTGGTAAATGAGAAAACTATAATAGTGAAGCTCCAACTCAACTCTATTCAAAATTCTTTGTGGTAATCAATCACAAGGCTTCTCTATTCGGGCTTTAATGGAGTTAAATGCATCAGTTACAGGTTTCCACCGGGTAAATCTTATGACAAAGACTGATTCTACTGGAATTTAGAGGGTAAGATTTGGTTTGAAATCAAACACATCTGCACTTAAAACGGCTACAGGTATTAGATCGATTCACTGTCAATATGCTGCCCATTCTTCTCTCTATTCTCTCCCTATTCTACACTTCAAAGCAAGAGGAAGAGACCACCTCTCCAATTGAGACTGAAACTGAACCACAAGAAACCTACAAAAATGTAGCCATTCAGATGGTTGTGGCCTCTCTAATGTCTGCCACCGTTGAGAGCTAGACGAGATCTGTGCTGAGAGCTAGTGAATACCTAGCTTACCTTCTATCCTCGTGAAAGTTTCTGGTCAGCCACCTTAATCCTCTTTGGTGCCCTTATCCTCATCCATTGAGAAACTCTCTCCTCCACCATTTCCTTTCACAGCAAAAATAAGCATTTAGGGATGGACGCGGCTATTCTCCCACATGTCCATCATTTTAAATTTCCCGCGTTTAAAAATCCCGCTTCATTTTTAAAACTCTCAAACTGAAATGTCCATTATCATGTCAGCGTATGGGGATGGTTTTATAAGTTATCATAAACATACATTTTTGATATGAAAAACGGGGCAGCTAGGGAATCCCTGAAACGGCAAACGGCAAATCTGCAAACGCTACGGGAGAGGTGGGGTTAAGGATGGGCGAACAGAAAGGGTGAGGTTAAGGGTGGGCCCGGCCACCTAAGCGGTCAACGCTTAGAGTGTGCCAGATAAGCCGTCCCCTCACTCACAACTGAGGCATGCTGATAAATGCAAACGAATTTGGCCTTTCACTTATTGATTGCATTTTCCTAATAGTTTCTTAAGCCAAATCCATTTTGTGTGTATCCTACCATAATTGCAGTTTTGAGGTACGTTTCTTTGACGCAGTCTGTCAAACAGACCACACACCTTGGGCCTATGCTTCCACATTTTGTTGAAAAACAGCTCACATTGCTTTCCTTTGCTTCCTCAAGGTTTTGGAGTCGGGCTTTACACCCACCTATTGCATTTGCGTAAAAATTTCATAGGCCTCTTCTTTGAACCCGTTTTAGTGCACATCGTACAACCATTGTTGTCCTGGAGACCACGTTTCTTTGTGGCATTATGTCGATAGTTCATGTGCCTTGTCTTTGCCTCCATAATTTGCGTACATGTCTTCCAAAGCACTTGCAGTAAGGGTTGCTGGTGTGTGAAGTATGTGCAGCCCTCATCCACTGAACCTGCCTGACTACAGGCACCTAGAACATGAGCAAAGCTTGCAATGTTAGGATGTGTTTCAAAGCACTTCACTAATTCAATGATTTGTGAGATTCCTTGCAAAGTCCATTATGTGCATATTCTGTGATCATTCATTTCATTCCATGATATTGCAATTCTTTGAGGCATTCTATTAAACAGTTCACATGCCTGTATCTTGCGTCCTCCCTGACGCTATTTTCTTGGGGCTCCTTCAAACTCCCTCCCGCTGGCTTCAAACTCCTTATCGCTGGTAATGACCTATCACTTCTCCAATTTGGCGAATCTATAGCCTAAAAATAAGGTTTTGATGGTGGTTTTAGGGTATGTTTATTAAAATGAAAATTACTACCAAGATCCTAACAATGCACACATTTAGGTTTTAACATAACGACAACCATTACCCTGCATAGACTCATATTTTTGTGAATGTATTTGCATTGGATCTTCTGTAGAAGGTTTTTGATGAGCAAGGTATATGTTAAAGATTTAATGAGTACACATTATGGTTGGTATCGATTCTTTTTGTTATGCGCTTGCCCATCGATTTAGCAATCAATTTATAGTAATACATATATGTGTATAAGTATATGTGCATCCCATTATAATTTGTAAGAGGGTACCTATTTGATTTAAAACTACATTTTGTAATATATATATATATATATATATATATATATATATATATATATATATATATATATATATATATATCGCCATATCATGTTTTGTTATATTGGCCAATAAATTGCTTTCAATTTTAATAACTTTATATGAATATCTATGCATAATTACATTTGTAATTAATATGTAATGGTAATCACTTCATGGTTAACTATTAGAAAACATTTTTACCTCTAATATATATGTCTATATGCTATAGTAAAAGAATATAGTTGTGGTTAATAAATGGGAAATAACTAGATGGTGAATTTGGAAATCTTTGGAAAAAGAATTGAATTAGTTATATTTATCAATTGGGAGATGTGTTAAAGAGTAATTCTATCTAGAGGATTATTTGGTTGAGCTAGATTAATAAGTTGGAATGTTTAATAGGGAAAAAGTTACCCATAGTTAAATGGATGGAGGATTTGTTAAATAAATGTAATAGAATATTTACGAGAGTCACTTATTTTAATAGATAAATAATTTGGAATTTGATTGGATAGAGGAAATTGATTATTTATATGTAGGTGATTGCTTTCAACTGTTAGAAGTTAATAATGTAAGTAGGTTTATAATTAAGTGGGAAAAATTTTGTAGATTATGACAGTTATATGCTCAAGGGAAAAAATTAATTTACTTGTATTCAGAAAATTGAAAAGAGTTGATTATATATATATATATATATATATATATATATATATATATATATATATATATATATATATATATATATAATCATGTAAAGTAGGATGTTAGAATGAGACCACTTTTATTTGTAATTAAATAAAAATGAAACTAGTGAATTAGTATATTAAACTAAATAGAGTTCTATTTGCTTAGTATATATTTATTTATGAAATATCTGATGAGTTAGTTTTTCAATTATTAAGTGGTTTTCAATTAGGTTTATAAAAGAAAGGTAAGTATAAATGTATAGTTTATATGATATTTATTAGTTATAAAATTATTTAATAAGGTAATGAAATTACAATTTAATTGAAATAAAATCATTAATGATATTTACTAGTTTTATTGAAGAGAAATATTCTAAGTATGAAAACCATATAGGGGGAAACGAAGTTAATAAATTGAATATGAAATTCAAAATATTATTCGAAACTTGATTAATCTATCTTATTAGCATTCTAATAATTTGAATGATTTGAAGAAGTCTTACGTATTAATAATATTAAGTAGGGTTAATTTTAGTGATAAGATTTAAGATAAGTGATATATTTGGTGTACTAATTAAATATAGGATAAGATTTAGATCCAATTTGATAGCTTAGGATAAATGGCATTATAAGAGAGTTAGAGAAGCAGTTGAAATTGCAATTGTGCTGATTAAATATTTTATTTCTCTAGTTGTGTTCTATTTCATAAAAGATATTAGCGTTTGAGATAGAGTTGGTGATAGTAATATCATTGCTTTTTATAGCCGGATATTTACCTTCTGGTTGTATAACTTATTAATAGTTAGTTGAATTAGTGATCATTGCAAAGTAATTAGAGTATTACTAAATGTAGTGGTAGGGTACACCATAAATTATCTTCATGAATGTTACTTTCGTATAACCCCTTAAGCATCATTGTATAGTGAAACTTTAATACTAGGGTTTTGGGTTAATTGCTTCGTAGATGATAGAGTTTTCTTGAAATATCAATTTGTAATCTTTTTGATCAAGTAAATAGCTTATTTTAATTTTGAACTCATTTGCAACCTTTAGTTTGAGATCATGGATGAAATGTTGTTGCTTGTTTGATTTCTTGTCATGTCTCTTTTGGATGTACTATCAATTGACCTATGTACTGTCAATTGACCTTACTATTGTTTATTGTGTTTGATCTTGTATGAAGATGATAATATTTTAAAAGTGATTGGCTTCTATTTTTTGTTGTGTTGTTGAGTTAGTCTATTTGTCAAATTGAATAAGAATACATATAAACAAGTGGATTATCGAATATGCTTTTAAGTTTTGTTACATTGAATTGTGTTGGGAGATTAAAGTTTGATTCTTATGTTCTCATGATTGATTGTATTCTCCATTGAATTATTTTCCATTTTGACAAGTTTATAAGCTAAGCCATGATGTGAGTTTCTTTGAGAACCTAAAGTATTTGTGTACCCTTTAGTTGGAAGTATATGATAGTTGGTGTTATAGGCTTCCTGAGGCATAGGGTAATGAGATTATGTTCGATTTCTTTGATTTGTCTTTACAACGTTGATTTAATTATTAGTTTTGGACTCTCGAGGGTGTTACCTCATTTCATAGTTTTGCCTCTTGTTATGGTTGTTTGGTGAGATGGTCCATGCCTCGCATTTGTACTCGGACTAGTAATTTTTGGCGTTTTATGTTTGGTGCACCCCTTATTGTTGTAAGTTTTGTATTAGGGCTATTAGGGAGGATGGCTCTTCATGGGGGCGAGCACACAAAGGGGAAATCTAGATAACCCATGGAAGAGTTGGTTAAACAAGTGAAAACCTAATAAAATAAACTAGTGGGTTTGGGTAGTAACACATTAATTAAGATAGTAAGATACCTCATCCACATCGTTAGTGCTTTTGTAGACTAAGGGTGGGCTGAAAAGGCCATGATTGGAAAGATCGCTACCTCGTCCTCATGAGAGGCTAGTGGTCCTGCACGAGTCAACCTATGGGATCGGCTCCTAGTGTGAGGCAGTTAGGATAACCATAGATGGGGGTCAGTGCCTGTAGAGAGGCATTCAGGATAACCCATGATAGGATCGTACAATGACACTCTCCCATAGTATCCCGTGTTATTACCCTTGTGTGCCTCTGGAAGCAGTCATCTTATGTAGTCATTTGGATATTGTTGTTAATCATTTGTTTTTGGTTACTCTTGCGTTGTTGAGCCTTGTTGCTTTTCCACTTGAATGTTCTTTATCGTGGGTCTTTCTTGTCTTCTCCTAGCATAGGGGTTGGGCCTTCGGGTCCACATGGTCGGGTGGAACGTGCTATGCACCCCATTGGGTTCCCAGGTTGTGTTCATGATGCAGAAGTGGACGTAGAGTTTCTAGAGCTTCACTCGATTGAAGACTGCTCTATGCTTTGTACCTTATTCTTCATTGATGTATTATTCTTGCACTTGATGTACTCTTCCCGTTGATATAAGGAAAGCATTAGGTAATGTATTATTGTATCCATGATGTATTGTATTTGTGGAAATATGCTCCACAATTGTAATATTGAACTATGAATTGAGATGTAATAAAATGATGTAAGTATCTTTTTCATCTCTAATGATCATGGATGGTTGTATGTTATCATTATGTTATCTTGTGAATATATGCTTCTATTGTTATCTACTTAGCATTAGCTTAAACAATGTTATTGGTTGGAAAGGTTTACATGTAATGCAACCATGTAACCCCATGGAACTAGTTAGGTTTCATTATGTAATGTATGTTATGATCATCTTATACAATGTATGTTCATGATCATCTTATGCAATGTTCTTTCAAAAAAATATAGTGCGCTATTTTGTTGTCCTTTGGGGTTCACACGGCGAGGCGTTACACACTAGGTATACCTTGCAATAGTTTTTGTTCTCAAAGTTTTCTAGATATTTTGTCATTTTAGGAAGCAGTCTCCCTTAGGTTTGTGTCTCATAACCAATTTATTTTTAGATTGACATCAAAAGATCCTAAAGGGGACTACTTATAGATTTAGTCATGATGAGAACCTTGGAAGTTCAATATGAACATCAACCAAATACTACTCTACCTGGGATCTTGTTTGGTTTGCCTACTTTATTGACCAAGATTTTTGTCTTGCAACCAACTTTTCTAAGAAATTTTGTCCATAATTTTTGGTGGATTTATCCTTTTTCATGACCTTAGATACTTTGAGGGTTAGTCAGTTTCTTTTCTCATTACCAAGCCTTGACTCCTAATTGACCATGCCCTCTTTGGGTGGTGTGCTCATGTCAATTTTCATATTTACCTTTGTGAGTTTCTTACTTTCATAACCTACTCTGGCATCTGTCCTTTACTCTAAGGTTTCAACTCTTCATTCTTGTTTCATTTACTATTGTTGGGATTTAATATAGTTTAAATTGGGGTTATCAAAAGGTTGTCCTACCTCTTGGCTACCTCCATATTTTGCTCTGACTAGAATAATGTTGATTTTTCTATTTCACCAAAAAAATTTAGTTTATGCTTACAATTAGCTCCTCTAATTTAGCATTTGTATCAATAGACATTAATAATATTCATTTTTTCCCCTTAATCAAATTTAAATTTTCTTATATTATTCATGGATAACATTGTATCCTTATTTAATACATGACCTTTAACTCTATGACTATAGGTCAATATTAGAAAGAGGGATCCCCTTGGGTTCTTTCTCACCCTTAGAGTGAACTAAAATAATTTGAAGGGTGGATGTACTCGTAGGTACTCATACATAACTTTCTTACTAAAACGAGGTGCAACCCTACCACAACCCAAGGGCATCTCTTATGAATTGTTGATTTGATTGGTTTCACTGGATAGAGATAGGAACAATGACCTTCACAACCATTATATCCCATTGTTTCTTCTCTAGCATGATACGCTTGAGTGTGTCATCCAGTGTCTCAAAGTCAATCAACCAAGCACCTCCTATGTAACTAGTATTGTCAAGGAGTTTAACCTCAGGGGATGACTCTTTCTTAGTCCTAAAATTAAACAAGTTTCAGGAAATTGGCTTCCTTACTGTTTTCCTTACTCTTCTATCCCCTGCCATTTTGGCATAAGAAATTTTCAAAAATTAGCTACTAATAATGTTTGAGGGAAAACTTATGTAATGAACTCATAGGTCCAAGTGTTGAACCTGGTAGCTCCGATACCACATGTAACATACCTAATGTTTAATCTACAATTTTCACCTAAGTTTATAAACCTAAGAAAGTGAACAATTCAATTTTTCAAAATAGAGAAATGAATTTTTTTTTCATTAACATATTGCATATTGCATAAATAATTCCACATGAAATTGTATAAATGAAATAACATAACATATTTCCAAGTAAATGAAACTCATCTTTTCAAATACAAATTACAATAGATACATGATCATATATTCAAATTCATAAATTACAAGAGTTCAAGGTCAAGGTATCCTCATCTAGATCACACTTCTTTTGTTTCACAAGTCTCGGTTGTCGTCTGCAAGAGGGAGAGCATTACCCAAGCGCTTTTCCTCCAACCAAAGAATTAGCAATCCCCCACACACCTTCCTAAATGGAAGTGGCCCTACCCTTCGATAAAGATTTTGGTATGGAAACCTCTAGTAATGCATATCTGAGTCTCTAGTGATAAGTAGGAGGTATCATAATGAGTATCATATTGAGTCTCTTGTCCTAATAGCAGTATCATAATGAGTCTCTAGTGTTGTTTCCTACATAACATGTATGGTTATACAACTATGGCTACCCTCCAACCATGCATGATAGTACTTACTAGCTATACAAAATTGGAACACATTGAATCAACAAAGTGTAAGCAATGACTGTTATACCTACTTTGGCAAAAGTTTATATATATATAATCAATCAACTTTCTAAAGAAGTGGTGTCATAAGTTCACCCACCTCCTACTTGACTTGGAAACCCTATTGACATGTGGTTAACTCTTCTCTTGGTTTGATCCAATAGCTAATTATAATAACAAGATATCTTTCAAAAGTAATGACACACCAATGTCCAATTAATTGAACAATTAGGTTTGACTCAAATCTCTTGAAAACCCTATTACATGTACTTGTAACAATTTGGGTCTAGCAACTGCCTCATATTCAAGTTCTTTCTAAGTTGTTAAACAACTTGACTAGTTATCAGCTTCTAAATAGAATACCCAAATTACACTCTTGCAACATTCAAGGTCTAGGCAACTGTCTCTGATTCAAGTCCTTAGGTTTAACCATGGGAGTAACTACTCTCTTATAAATAATGCATAATTAGTTAAACCAATGACATAATGTCAATGACTAGACACACCTAGTCTCAACCTCACAGTACTGATAATAGGGTGAAAGCACAAAATTGAGTCCACTTAAGGTGGAAGTTTCAGCCTTAGAAAAAATCCTGAAATTGAGAGAAATGAATCAAGATATCGTCTTTTAGCAATCATGATCCTGTTTTGCTTCAGGGTCCTAAGCCTAAAACTAAAACAAGATCTCGTTTTTTAAAAATTGGGATCCCGTTTTTTAAAAATCATGATCTTTTTAAAAATTGGGATTCTATTTTGTAAAATGGTATCTCACTTTGAAAAAATTCCATTTTTGGCAACTTTTCAAAACAAGATCCCATTTTGAAAAATTTTCAAAACAGGACCTCATTTTGCAAAATGAGATCCTGTTTCATAAAAGCATAAAAAAAAAATTATGAAACAAGATCCCATTTTTTAAAATATGAACTTTTGGTCAGGTTTGTGCTTTATTTTTTGGTTTGGAAAAAGGCTTGGGGACCCGAACCTAAGCTTTTTACCTAGTTTGACTTGTAACTTGAAGGTCTTGTCAATGTCACAAGAAAATAGTGACTTTAGGCATATGTCTGAAGACATTTTTCACAAAAAAAATTGACGAAATTAAAACCCATTGTAGATGAGATAGTGTAGATTCCAAATATGTATTTTTTTTTACAATTTGACTATTTTTTCTATTTTTCAATTAATTTTTGATGAAATTGGTCCATAAACTTGAAATATTAGGGTTTTTTAGTATTTTAATAAGTTTTTTATTAAAATATTTTTTTGAAGAACAAATTGTACAAAAGCATACTTCAGACAATTCTTTTCAATTTGAAAAAAAAAATTAAAAAATGATAAATTTATGTCATCTTATGCATGACATACATGACGTTTTTTCAAAGCAACAAATATGACCAATACAAAATTAACAAAAAAATATTCAAAAAAAAATTACAAAAAAATCCAAGAGCGTTCTTTAGTGTGTTAGAAATCTTTTCCCAAAATAATTCAGAAAATAATGATTATTTAGTTCAAAATATGGATGATGTACACCTGCATGGTACGGTAAAAAAAAGTGACTTTTAAACAACAGTTTTTAGAAATGCCTATTGAAAATCTATTTGTATCATCTCGGTATTAAAATAAATTACATATTTGGAAACTAGACTCTGAGTACTACATTTTATGATCAGTGACTTTTTTTAAGATTCCACTCTAAATGCTTCAAATTTTAAGGTCAAATGTGACAAATTTTGAAAATTAGGGAAAAACACTTACACTTTTTGGCCAAAAGAGTGGACTCAACTTCTTGCACACACCCAATATGTCGATATGTATAATAATCTAGTATTAAACTTGAATTGAAGATTACTTCTTCGTATTAAAGTTTATGAGGTTCGTCATTTACTCTTATGGATCTGTTCCTTAAGAACTCCATACCAAATACTGTTAATCTTGAAATGGACAAATTTTTAGACAATTATTTTCTCCACAAATAATGACTCGGACTCTTCATTGTCATACCAAGTATAACTTCATCCTTCTAGGATGCCATAACTAATCTGCTTATTCATGACATTAAGTATCATTTAGTTTGGTTTGATATAAAAAAATTATTCATAGTAATTTCCAATAAGTCAGCATATTAAGTTGTTTAACTTCTGATAACTCAATTGAGAATCATCTGACTAATCTCCAAATTCCTCTCAAACTTCTATAACGTTATCCATTGTATAGTTATATATATATTACTTTCTTTTTTTTTGTAAATAAATATCCTTGACACATATATTCTCATATATAAATGTATGATAAGTCTATAGCCATTTTGAAGAATAATTTCTACTCTAAGAGTTATCTATGCTTATGCACCTTAAACTCTCCTAGCATTATGGATTTGGTTTTGTCGAGAACATGAAGTCATCTTTTTAAGATTATATTATTGTGAATAGGTAATAATATAGACTCCTGGTCAAAATATAAGATAATATTATTCAAAAGATAATAGAGATGTATTTACTCTAATATGTTTTCAAACCCTATTATTGAAAAGCAATATAAACTCATTCAAAAAATTATAAATATAATATTGTATCATGGGATAATATCATATTACCCTACTTAGCTTCTCTTTTCTATGTTAATCTAACAATGTAATTTGAGATAACTACTTATCATGCTCTTTTGAGTCCCTAATCCAACTTTTGTCTTGTATTTCTAATATAACTTTATGCATAGATATTCTAGCTAGTTGTACACATGCACTCACATAATTTCTAATAGCAATAATTTGCACATAATTATAGCATATGCAATTTTAGACAATAGTATTTAGCTTAGATTTAGAGTTCAAATGAGAAGGAAAAAGGTATATTTTAATCATGCCTAGATTAAAATAGCTTGATTTGAATACCTTTTATTCCTTGCTTCAAATATGTTCAATGGCTTAGCCTTAAATGGAAAACTCCTCAACTCTTAGCTCTCCACTCTACTTTTGCTTCTCTCCCTTGATTTTAAAATGATAACTGCAACTATCAAGCAACACACAACCAAATATAACTTTTCCTCATTCTTCTGACAAATTATAATATAAATTTCTAATTACTCTTGCTCTCAAAACTAATATCTCCTCACAAACTCATGAATACGCTATGCTTTCCTCACTAATCTCTCAAATACTCTTTTTCTTAGAATATCAAAATGAATGTATGAATGTACAACCAAATGATGAGTAGTTGCTATCCTTTTATAATGAAAATGGATAGAAAATTGTTGCTAAGGGAATGCTCAAAGAACTCTCATGCTGCCACCACTCAATCAAACTTTCCAGTCATGGAGTTAGATCAGTCAAATCAGCTTTTATTTGTTTGCCACATTTTGTATTTTGACTCAATTTAATTTGCTACCATTCGATATTGAGATTGCAGTATTGACACAATGCAAGTTGAGTTAATAAGACTTCACAAACAAATCGACTCCATGCTCTTTATGCCATGACTTGGCTAGGTGCAACATCTTTGTTTGTTAGCAGTTTTAATATTACAAAAATAGTCTACTAATTGGCACATTGAATCCTAATCAAAAGAAAACCTCATCTCTCATTTTATCACCCATGTCATGGGCTGAAATGATAACCAATACTCATGTGTTTTACTCAGTCAAATGCCACTATGCGTGCCTATTTTAACAACTATAAACTGAGCAATAAACTCAGCTTCAATGATGTTTTAAAAATGTTGTATGAGGCGTCTAAATTTGTGATTCATTAGCCATATACAACTACCTTTATAAACTTCCATTTACTTCCATATTTTCCATAATTATGGCTACCACATGTATATTTCTATAGGAATAATATATATTAATCTATATATAACAATCACTTAATTACATATATTAATATATATATAACATTCATTGAAATATAATAATATAATAATATATATATTAATATTTATATATACAATATATATGTATATATATATATATCCATGTAAATGTTTACATATGTATTATGTATCTATGTATGCTCATACCTACACGCGTACATATATATGTGCCACCGAATATATATATATATATACACACAAAATATATAACATAAGCTAATCACAAGAATTTTAATACTCTAACTCAAATTGACTAAACAATCAAGGAGGATTAAAGACAACCAAACCTAACTTTCCTATCAACCAAAAAGCTATCAACTTAGGTTTAACACTTACCGATATAAAACTCAAACTAACTTGGCAAGGTTCCTCTAACCTATGCAAGTGATTGTGTGTGTCTACTTAGATAGATATACCAATGGTTCTCATACCAACCTCCTCTCCTAGGTGATACTCTCCCTCCCCTCTTGGAGGGTTCGAACCTTTCCTGCATACAACTTAGAGAAACATGTTTGTAGTTAGCTAATAACATATAAATCACATTCATCATATAACATAAGCATCAAATTAAAACATTAAAAAGTAATTTCATTGAATAATGCATATTCATGCATTCCATTCATCTATTGAAATTCATCAAGACATAATCATGTATTAAAGACATATTTACTCATAAAGGTAATAGTATTTGGTCAATAAACAACGAGGTGTATCAACCTTGGGCTACAAATGCAGTTGTAGATCCAACTTCTCCAAATGTGCACCTCAAAGCCAAAAGTCGCCAACACTTTACAAAGGAATCTCCAATATGCCTTGTCATAGGCCTTCTTAATGTCCAATTTTAGAATCATACATTGCTTTTTACTTCTTTGAATGGAACAAATTGCTTCTTGTGCAATGAATACCCCTTCAACAATGGACCTACTAGGCACAAACCTCATTTGCTCTTCATAAATGATCTCCAATAGGATCAATTTCACTCTATTTTCCACAGCTCTAGCCATGATTTTGTAGACTATGTTGCAAAGGGCAAGGGGTCTAAATTCATCCAGTAATATAGGCTTCTCCTTTTTGGAATTAGTTCTATGAAGGTATTGTTAAACTCTTGTAAAACTTGGTATGAGGCTCTCGAGTCTTGATTGCAGCGACGTCATTATCCATAGTATTCCAACACTTTTGGAAAAACCTAGCAAAAAATCCATTTGGCCCTAGTGCTTTGTTAGGATGGAGTTGAAAAGCAACAGTTTTGATTTCCACTATAGTGAATATGCTCATTAAAAACTTTTTCTACTCTTCATCTACAATCCTAGGGATGAAATCCAATAGTTTTTTTTTGTGGGATCAAATTTGAGCCTTCCACATTGTTGAGTAGTTTGTCAAAGAAAGATATTGTTTCCCTCGCAATCTCTTTGGGCTCTTCAGTCATAGTCTCATCCTCCTTTTAAATGCTTGTGTTTATATTTAACAACCTTTGTTCTTTGGTACAGTTATGGAAATACTTTGTGTTCCTGTCACATTTTGAAACCCATACTTCCCTTGATTTTCCCCTCCAAAAAAATTCTTCCTTGGATTGTACTTCCCCATTTTAGCAATTCCTTCTACTGCATAAACTAAGCATTGTCCATGCCACAAGCAAGCACTTTTTCATTCAAATTCATTAATTCTTTTAGAAACTTCTTTTTCTCTTCAAAAATGTCTTTAAATTGTGTTTTGTTCCATTATTTTAATTGATATTTGAGTAATTTCAACTTTGATGCCAGGTAGAACATCTTTGAACCCTCTATCCTCCACTCCTTCCACCAACTGTCCACTAGACTTATAAAGTTCTCATCCTTAAACCACATATTTTCAAATTTGAATGGTCATCTATGCGGTCTTTTGTCTGCAATAATTTCTAGTTTGATGGGATAATGATCTAACCTGGATTGGGGGAGAATGTTGCCCTCAAAATTAAAAGGGAAAGTAACCAAAACCAAGCCTCCTATTTTTCCAAGTGAAACTCTCATTCACCATCCATATTTCCAACAACTGATTGCCCCCCACAAACTCCTCAAAATCTCTTTGAGATCGATATTTTCTTTGTACTCCCCCTAGCTTATCCTCACTATGAAAAATGGCATTAAAATCACCCTCCACGATGTAAAAAGTAGATGTATCCAAAAGGACGAAGTTGCCAAGTTCCAACCATGAATCCCTTTTCTTTGTGCACCTTGAGGGTCCATAAACATTTATTAAGCTAAAAACCAAATTTGCAAAGAGACTTCTTACCCTACAGGCCATCCAATTGTCATTTCTCACCACCTCCAAATGAACGCCTCTAGGTCTCCAAAGCATCACCAAACCTACCGAGGCCCCATTTGATTCCATGAACTCCCCATTCCAAACTTTGCATTTCTTTTTTAACATGTTTACTTCTGAATTGTTTAATTTTGATTCTTGGGTCATGAGGACGTTTGTCATTGATGTCTCCATGAAGCACTACAATAGGCATTGTTTGTTAGGGGCATTTAAGCCCCTAACATTCTAGGAAATTAACCTCAATGTTACTAGGAAGGGTAATGTGCTTTCTTGATCTAAGCAACATGGTGGTGATTTTCACTTGACCCTCTGCTTTGCCATTGATGGCCCTTTTTCCTTATTTGGATTTCTTCCCCTGGACTTTCCTTTGCAATTGTCTGAGGACTATCTTGTAGCATCCTTCTATTTTATACCCAATTTTCCTTGGGTTCAGGTGGCTGTCTCTTGAATTGGTTTTCTTTTGGATGTTCTACCTCCCCCCAGATCGCTACTTCTTTCAGCTCCCCTTCTTCCAAAATCTCATCATCCAAGGTACCCTGATTTTCTTGGTTGTTGGAGTCATCCACATCAAGTGTTGTCCCCTTTCCCCCTTTGTTTTCAAGAGTAGCATATACCATCAATGCATTGCTCACCTCCATTATTTCATTTAGATGCGTAAATTTTTCATCTTGCACCACAGAATTGTGTTGGTCTAGGTACCCTTGTTGTATCACTTTTGGAGATATTAGTTGCAAGGCATTATCCTTCTCCCCAGTTTCATCCCTGGATCAGCTTGGGGTTTAAAGGGGTCTCCATCCCCTTCCTTTTTATCTTCTAAAGGTGTAGGGTTCTTGATCTCTCCTTTAGCATCCACACAACCCTCCAACATAGGATCTAGAGAAAATCCCCTTGGCCTCAATGGTCCTAGATCTTAAGCTTTTACAGGTATCCCTTGCTTGCTAGAGAGATCCCACTGTACCAACTAAACCCATCTTCCCTCCTCAATAATGAGCTCTATTGTTTCACATCTTTTGTTGGAGGGGCTTATCTCTACACAAATCTTGGCCATCATTTTTAACTCTCCTTCCAGAAGAGTTTCATCCAACCCAATGTATGTACCCAACTCCCCACCTATCAGCCTTAGAGTTTCCCTATCCCAATGTTCAGAAAGAAGGTTGTGCAAGTTTACCCAAATAGTTATTCTTTCATGATCATGCTTATTGGGATCAAAATTCAGTTCCCATTCCTTGAAATAAAACCCCACCCCTTCCATTGATAATGTCCTATCAAACATTATGCTCTGTTTTATTTCTAGTGTAGAACAAATGACCAAAAGAAAGTCGCAGGATAAGAATTGGATGCTTACCTTATGCCCCCATCTGCTTTTCCACCATTCCATCATTTTTTCTGCTAAGCAGCCAACACCTCCCCATTTTGCTAAAAAGGCTCTCTCCCTCAACATGGCATTAGATCTCTGCGCTGACTTGCTGGCAATCACCATGGATTTGCAGTTTTGCTTTAGAGGCGAGTTTGCGATCCCTTTCCCAATCTTCCCGCGGCCATAATTTGCACCCCTTTGAGGCCCCGGCATCCATCTGACTCTTCTAGGAGCCATCTTCTCCGCACTGGTGATTGTGCTCTCCCCCAAACGGATCATGTTCGCTCCTATTGCACAGGGCGGAATTGAGGCCTCCCTTTTGCCAGTTGGTTTATGCTTCCAGGGCTCTTTTGCCCAAAAAATGCCCCGCCCTATTGATCTGATGCGAGGCCAAGAGCCCTCTGGTTTTTTGCCCTAATCGGCCATACTCCCCGCCATTTGACACTCAATCTGCTTGTCTCCTATTCAACAGGGCTCTAGGGCTTCCTCAGCCTACACTGATCCGCACGAGGAACTCGCCAATGCTTCTGAACATCTTGGAAACCATTATTCCGTCTCCAATTGTTTGCATGTGCCCAGAACTGATTAGGTTGCTCCCTCCTAAAGCCCGTGAAAGAGTTCTTCCTTCATTGTGAGCCAGCTTCAGGAGCCCGGAATCGGCAGCTTCTGCCCATGCTCCAATTCGGCGCTCCACCCTCGCCAGTTCTTCACTAAATAATTTAAATATTTAAAAAATATATATTATTATAATTTTGTTATGATATTAGATTTATATAAAAGTATTAAATAAAAAGAAAACTATACATAAAAACATAAATATATTTTTCATTCAAATTTTAAATCAATTTATTCCAACTTGATTTTCCATTTACCTTTTTCAAAATTCGCCTTTATTTATAATTTTTTCTTAATATTTTCTTTGATAGATATTATTTTATTTATTTTTTCTAATATTTAATTTTAAAATGTTTCTCAAAATAAATAAAAAATATTCTTTAAAATATTATCTAAAATAAAATTAAAGCAAATATTTTAATTTTTAACCACTATTTAAAAAATAAAATGACTATTATTTTATTTTTCTAATAATTATACTAGGAGAAAACAATTAAATTATATATATATATATAGTTTTTATTTTGTTTAAAACTTTAGATATTATCAATTTTATTTTGATAATTATTTATACTTTATATTTTATTATTTATTATTATTTTTTAATTCATTCATTAATTATTATTACCATTATTTATTATTTTCAATTATTATTTGCATCTAATTAATAATTATGAATAATATACCTTTCTATATACAAAGATATATTTAAATCATATACAATACAACTGAATACAACACCACACTATTTAATATCATATCAATTAAAATTTTAAAAATATTCAAAATTTATAGAAATAATTAAAAATAAAAGATTATATATACATACACATATAGTAATGCCTGGTACATGAATTTCTATTTCAGAAAATTGTGTAGTAAATGAAGGAATAATAATAAATGAATTTAAATCGCTGTATAGGAAGTCAATATTTACTTGAAGAAAAAATAGGCAGTCAATATGTGTACATATTCACAGGAAAGAGAAAAGGAGGTCTAGTAAATGCCTTCAGTCAAACTTGAAACTTGTAGAAGGCTGATTTGAAGGATCAATCTCTTTGGTATCTACAGCAGGATATGTTGCATTTTCATCCTTATCACCAGAACCTAGGCAGTAATTAAGGATCCTGACAGATATCTCATTAATATTGCTATTTTCATGTCCCTGAATTGCTTCAATTTTGTCCAATCCACCAGCATCCTTGAGCAACATCACATATTTATCACTGTATCCTCTATCATCACCAACTCTCACTATATTTTCCAGACCCTCCAGGCATATTGTTACAATTGTTGAGTCTGGACAACTAAGAAGATCACATAGGGGTTTTATACAATCTTGAATTACCAAGTACCTGCGTTACGACAGTCCATTAATCTCCTACTGACAGAGCTGCAATAACTGTTTGTTTCTCAGAACTACATGTAAGAGACAAACAACTCAGAGAACAATTTAAGACTTACTCTATCTGCTTATGGGTCCCTTGTGAAATGACATTAGTAATTGCCCAAGCCGCCTCTTTCTTTACGTCAAACTCTGCATTTTCTATCAACCATAGAAGTGGAGGAACCATATCCGCATCAATAACAGCCTAGAAAACATGGACAAGTTAGAGAACACGTGTAGTTCCAGTCATCCAAATATGTAAACAAGAGAGTATACACTTGTCGACAATAGAACCTTGCAGAGAAACAAAAATAAAATGCCATTTTCATTTAAAAGTAATACCTGTCCTAAATAAATCCACAAACAAAAACTCACCTGAATCTGATCCTTGTTCCCTGCTGTAATGTTGGAGATTATCCAACAAGCCTCCTTTATGATGGGTTTTCTGTTATTATCAGTGAGAAGTGGGAGGAGACATGGAAGGGCTCCATTGTCGACAACATGCTAAATCACAAAATGCCAACGTACAAGTAAATAAAATGAAAATATATTGAAGAACTAAACATCCATGGAGGGTTAAACAAGAAATGAGAAAGTATGGAATACCTGAGTTTGTCTATCATTGCCACTGACCATATTGCCTATAGTCCTCAAGGAAGTAATGACAGCTGTGGAAGGATGCCTACCAGGAAAGAAATTATATTCTTCTAAGATGTGAGATCCTATGTATTTGCACTTAATGCTACAAGAAAAACAGTCTGCTAGTTGAAAAGCATGTTCAGATGTGAGATCTATTTCCTTCAATGGTACTGCTAAAATAAATAATTACATGAGAAAAATCCTGACTGTGCAAACTAAAAATTGGTTAGTCTCATTCTGGGAAAAACTAATTTCTTTTGTTATACTACTTTCCTTTAATGAAAGTAGCAATCAATATGATTAACAATTGAACTTCATTCATGATATAATTAGGAAAGGAGTACTAGAATTGTTTTAAAAAAAATGTATAACTAAGTAGGAAATAGGGTAAATGAAATAAATTAGTCCATTTGCATGTGTCCTATTATTCATACCATTTTTCGGAGCAGGCTTTACTTGAGTTACTGCTACTATTATGAAATTCTCAAGAAAATTCCTATTAACTAGAGAACTAACCTTAAAATTTGGAGAAGCCTTCCACAGACACCAGCTTCAATAAAAGCATCAATAACGTTAATGTCTCCATGAGATATACATGAAAGAGCCCAGCAAGCATTTGCCAATATATCTTCATCAGCGATGTCAAGAAGCTGCTTCAGAATTGGAAGGGCAGCCTTTACCTACAAAGAAATACAGGAAGCCTTCAGACCTGTACCTCGTAAAGCCAATCTAAGATTCATTTAAATGCTTGTAAAAGAGAGAGGGAAAATAAAATCTTCAAGAAACCAAAATGAGTTTATCTATGATCCTCTGTATTCAACATCACATATCTTCCATTTTCCAAAGTGACTTAAATAAAGACAACTTGCTACAAAGGGATTTTTGCAGCAATTGCACTGTTCTCATTTGTTCATAGAACTGAGTTACTGAAATTAATCATCTGCTTCAAGTAACTAAATCTTGGTACAAATCAGTGTCTAAATTGCTTTCTGCAGCTTGAGTTTGATACCCACTAGACATGATACAGAGTCATACATTGCTATATAGTGTGTATAGTTTACCTGCTCAAAAGGAGGACGCGGCTTGTCACGGCAAAAATTTGCCAGAGCCCATGTTGCAGTCTTGAGCATTGCACTTGTGGGTTTCTCATTGAACAGGGTGAGCAGATTTTTCATACCTCCATTACGGAAGACAATGTCCCTGAATTTGGGAGAATATCCAGCAATATTGCCTAAACCCCAGGCAGCCTGTAGTGCATAGCAATACAAAAATACAAGTAGAAACTTAAAGAAGATGAGATTAATAAAACATAATAGAAAATTCTGACCAAGAAAGACATTGTCCATTACTTTCTCGCGCAGTTCGTCGTTGGGATTACAGAGAAGCTCAATAAACAGAGGAACTGCACCACTCTCAACTACAGCACTTATCTGTTCTGATGTCCCGGATGCAATATTTGTTAAAACCCAAGCTGCCTCAGACTGTAATAGAAAATAACAAAATCTAGTGTTAGAAATGGGAACAAGTACATTAAGACTGACACCCTCTAACTCTACATAGGAAGTGGCATTAAAATTTAAATTTAAACAAGAGCCCAAAATTTAAAGGACCCCAACAGAAGGGGTTTACTGGAAATGACTGTTAAAATTTAGAAATGTTGAACAACAATTTAATTTATGATAAGCATCTTCCTATGACTATATTAATGCAGTTTTCCATAATTAGTAAACTAAAGCATTTACAGTACCAAAAGTGCCATACTTCCAGTTAGTTGTAAAATTGTACACAATTCTTACCTGAAGTTGGGGTGTATCCATCCTTTTCAGAAAATTAGCAAAATAAGGCACAACTCCCATCTTGATAATTTCATCAATCGGTGGATCTTCCTCTGCACAATAAGCATCTTAAGAAATCCATTATAGATCCCTTCCATATGTAGATGTAGATCAGACAAATGGTGCAGAAATTTATTTACCTACCAGTACATAATTTTCGGAAATGGATGGTAGCGTCTAGTTGTGCTGCTACGTCTTGGGACATAATTGCAGTTGCCCATAATGATAAAGTTTCCAACTGATGAAAAAAAATTGATATAATTGGAGAAAAACATGATGTATTGAATTAATGAATTAAATTTCAACGAAAGATTCATCAATTCAGTGGCTACACAAAGTCATGAAGAAGATTGAAAAAAAAAAGCAGCAAGGAAAATCTATTCAACAACATTTTCTTATCTTTAG
>VDFB02301690.1:0-21090 GCA_007258455.2 Sequoia sempervirens | reverse complement strand
AAGAGGTTTGGCCTATGAGATTGAGGCATTTTTCCAACATCTTCAATATTTCCCATTGTGGCAAATGTTCTTTTTGTGCATTTGCAGCATTACAAATGAGTGTGTTTCAATATGTCAAGTCTCCTTTCCTCAGTTTATTTTTTTTCTATCTATGTGATAAATGATACTAGATTCCCAAATATTGAGTATTTGGGTAATTTGAGGTGTGAGATTCCCCGTAAAATGTGATTTATATGGTGAGTTTTTTTAGATATAGCTTCTATGTTGTCTTTTGTCTTGCCCCAATAGTTGTGCAGTTCATTATTTATAAATGTGGTAGAATGTGAATCATTCTTTGAGGTCTTACTAATAATAAATATTCTACAAAATCTAGTAATTCTCTGGGAATGGATTTTTGGTTTCTCCTACATCCATGTGTCCAACACTTCCTCATTGTTTGTGCTATATGTGGTGCTTTGAATCCCAAATTCCCCTTCTGAGTTTGAATTTTCTAAATTGTCATTTAGTGGTAGTTGTTAAATTGTATATGGGTTTCTATTTTCAAATTAATTATAGTCTTCTAGGTTTATTTATTCTATGTATGTTTCATTTGTAGTTTTTCCTAGGGGGATATGAACTATTTTTTTTGTTAGCATATGGCATCTCCTCTTTGTGGGATTCTACAATTTTATTATCATTTATAAACCATATAAATCCTAGCAAGGCATTGAATGAATCAAATGTTTCTTTTATTACAACTACTTCAAAATCTACTATTTATTTTACTCCCTTGATATTGAATTCAACCTATTTCCATATTCCTAAGGTTTTCATTCCAGTCACATCTACTAGATTGATATTATATGGTGTTTGTTCTAGTTCTATTTTTCCTATATCCTCCCACACCCATTTTGGTACCATATTGATATATGCTCCTAAATCCAACATGACATTGGTTATATCCTTATGATTTATATACTTGTGATCATAATTGGGTGTGTTTTCAATTGTCTGTCACCTTTATATTTTATTTTTGAATGCACAAGACAACTAAGAGGGGGGTGAATTAGTTGCATATTAAAACATCAAAACCCTCATTAGCATTCAGATCTACATTAGTCCATAAACCCTTAACAACCATTAAACCCTTATAATGTATAAGTAGAATGTAAACATGAGAAAAAGTAATGCAAACACATTCAAGCACATGAGAACACCAAATTTATGTGGAAAACCCAAGAAGGGAAAAACCATGGTGAGGGTTAGCTCACAATATAAAGTAATTGCAACGAATACAATAGGATCACTTCCCAAAGAAAGGACTTACTACCAATGGCTCATTTCCAAATTAGAAAGAAGAAGATAGAATATTGTTACAATGAGAAATCCATCTCAAAGCAATAGAAAAGATCCACCATTGCTTCACCAGAACATTCACACTCTCTCTATAGAATGTAGACACCTTCTTCTCACTACTTCTAGTAGTCTTAGGCATTAAAGCTCACACTGCATTTCTCACTTTCACACTTCGCATCACACACTTCTCTTATATTTCCTCCATCAAATCATCACACACATATATACTATCCTCAACCTTGAAAGTAATCTACAATGTCGACTATGCACCTCAAACATGCAAATTCAAATTAGGTCAATACCAAAACATTCCCATGGTGGAAAGGAATGAACACAGACCACAACACACCTTAACTTAGACCCAAATACACACATGCATGTCAGGCCACGATTATACAAACACTGAAGCACATACGCAATTAGTGTAAACACCCAAGATCGATCAAACCTATGTTAACACCATTACACAATCCGATCCAAAGATGACCACAGACCACACATCACTTTAATAGAATATGGAATATTCCATCAACACCCTAAAAGCCAACAAATCCTTCACAACATCATACACCAAAAGAACATATTCATTTTGTACAACCAGCTAACCTTCCACACATTGTAACACCTGAATCCAACCTTGTAGAGCACCAAAACACAAACAACACAGACTAGACATAGATACTAGCAATATAAGCACACTTCCAAATTTGCAAGACCAAAAACCAAAATATGGAGAAATGCAGAGAAAACCCATTTCTCTATATAACATTTCTTACACAGTTCACACACTAGTGAACACAAACTTCTCTGCACAACAATCCAAAATAAGAAAGTCTAGATATAACACCTTTGAATACCTATAAGCAACATATCTGAACTGCACAAGCAGATCTTCAGCCATGAAGAAATGTAGAGCAAAACACTAAACACTCCTCACCACATTGTTTCCTCTTTTATTCAAATTTTCTCAAAAGCACTTGGAAACCAAGAACCAAAACCACAAACTTGGCATCTCAACCACACAAGAGGTTGAATATCACTAGTGCATGCTCATTAAATCAACATTAGAGGTTGGCATCAATGCTACTAGTAATGAAAACATAATGCAACCAATCAAAGAATCTTCGTAGGTTGACATCAATGCAATAACAAAGGTTTGATGGCATCAATGACAACATAAACTTCCAAAAATATCCCCCTTTTTCATTGATGGCAACACATGGAAAAACCATCAACAACAAGAACAATAATAGTAGCTTTGATCATGAACTCATATACTACACCACAATGCATACTACTCCCCATTACACAAGCATATACTTTTCAACGCTTTCTCTTTCACATGACTTCTCTCCTCCTTCATATGGTTTTTAGTTAACTCCCCCCCCCCTTTGAAATCAATTTCAAAGGGAAACACATATCTTCTATTCTTTTCTTCCCTTTGACATCAATCACATATACTTTCTCTCCCTCAAAGGCAACACCTATAAGGAACAAATTGCTCTGTAACCTTTGCATTCACTTCCTTTCACAAGGCTTCAAAGGACAACACCACAACACAATAAAACTTACTCGGCTGCAACAACCAACAATTCTACTACCTACTCCCCCTAAGAGGTAGCCACCAACATCAGTTCAAAAAAAGGAATGAATCTTGAGATCCACTAGACTGATGCATATCCTTATGCATCTAGTTGAAAGGAGGGGAAAAACCCCCAAACTTCTCTCAGAGATACTCAAAATTATCCTTAGGAAGAGCCTTCATCAAGATATCTACAACTTGATCCTTAGTAGGCACATACTCCAACTTCACCTCACTCTCTACAACCTTCTCCCTCAAGAAGTGATACCGGATTGAAATATGCTTTATCCTTGAATTCATTATCAGATTCTTTGAATAAGCAATCAAAGATAAATTAGTATCCTTTAGATACCACAAGTAATATTTCAAAGTTCCCTTCAACTATCTAAATATTCTCTTCACTGTTGCCACATGTGACTCTTTGGGATCTTCTTGAAATATAGCCACAAGACAAACTACAAGCATGATATTCATTCTGGTATCAGTTGGATACATAAGTCCTCTAATCATTGAGCTATACTTTATTTGATCAACCTTAAGAGATTCATCATTCTTTTCTCAATTTAAAACTAGTAACCATAAGAGTACATACCAGTTTAGAGTCTTCCATTCCAAACTTTTTCAACATTTCCTTGACATACTTGAACTATGATATGAATATCCCATTCTTTTTCTGATTGATTTGAAGTCCAAGGAAGAAATTCATCTCCCAAAACATAGACATATCAAAATATTTTTGCATCTCTTCTGCAAATCTCTTGCACATTGCTTCATTACCTTCTAATATTATATAATCAACATACATAACCACAATCAAGATTTGATCTTTTTCAACTTTGAAATAAAGATTACTATATGCAATACCTTTATTGAATCCTTGTAGCAACAAGTACCTATCCAATCTTGCATACCAAGCTTTGGGAGATTTCTTGAGTCCATATAATGCCTTCTTCAATCTGTAGACCATATCAGGATTATCTAATAACTAAAATCCTTCTTGTTTCTCAATATAAACCTCTTCTTCCAACTCACCATTTAAGAATGTAGACTTCACATCCATTTGATAAACATTGAAATCCTTTTGTGCTGCAAAATCCAAAAACATCCTAATAGCTTCCATTCTTGCCACCAAAGAAAATGTCTCCTCAAATTCTATTCCCTCCACTTGTGAGTAGCCTTTACACACAAATCTTGCCTTATTCCTAAAAACTTCTCCACTCTCATTCATTTTTTTCTCAAATACCCACTTAGTTTCAATCATATTCTTTTTTGTTGGTCTTGGGACAAGTTCCCAAGTTTGATTCTTCTCAATCGACATTAATTCTTCCTCCATAGCCTTGATCCAATATTCATCTTTGCATGCCTCAAACACTATTTTAGGGCCAAATTTGGAAAGTAAACATAATTTTACTTGTTCTTCTATCATAGAAGCCTTTATTCTTGTCAATACACCTCTACTCTTGTTACCAATGATCTAATCTTTTGAATGATTCTTTTGCACATACTTAGGGGTTGATATCTTCCAAATCTTCTTCCTCTTCAACTTTCACTTAGTTTTCCTTACCATCATCTTTCTCTTATTCTTTGCAAGAGGAATCATCTAATTCATATCCATCTATCATCACTAAACTTTTATGTAAGTCTTAATCCACTTTGACACTTGCACTTTCAAAAATCTTTTTCAACCTCTTGTTGTAGCACTGATAAGCCTTGGTTCTTGTAGAATATCTAAGGAATATTCCTTCATTAGATATTGCATCAAACTTTACTATATTTTATTCATCCCTTCTGATATAGCATTTGCTTCGAAATAATTTGAAATATCTCACAATATAGGTTCTTCCATACCACAACTCATAAGAAGTCTTTGAACTATTTTTCCTTGCTTGTGCTTTGTTAAGTATATACACAACAATATGAATTTCTTCTCTCTAGTAGACATCCTGTAGATTTTCTTCCTTCATCATTGTCCTTATTGCTTCCTGGATAGTCCTATTCTTGTTTTCCATAACTCCATTCTACTAAGGAGTCCTAAGAGTTGAAAAATGCCTCTTTATTTCATGATCTTCAAAAAATGTGTTAAACTCATTGGAGGTCAACTCTCCACTTCTATCAGATCTTAAACATTTAATTTTCATATTCATTTCATTCTTAAACATAGCTTTGAATTCCTTAAACTTATCTAAAGCATCTAATTTTTCTTTGAGAAAAGTAACCCAAGTCATTCTAGAATAATCATCAATTAATAGAATGAAATACCTGTCACCTTAAAAACTTCTGATTCTGGTAGGTCCACAAAGATCTATTTGTACCAACTCCAAAGGACCAATAGTATATTTTTCTTTGACTTTGAAACTCTTTCTAGCTTGCTTCCCAATCTGGCATTCCTTGTAGACAACATTGATAGGCTTTATAATCTTTGAAAAATCTCTTACAGCTTGATTTGAACTGATCCTCTCTAGGCTATCAAAAATGATGTGACAAATTCTTCTATGTCATAGCCAACTTTCATTAATCTAAGTCATAAATAATTGAACATTTCCACCCTTAAGTTCATAAACATTTCCATCTATCCTTATTCCTACATGAACCATAGTTTCAGAGCCCTTTATCATCTCACAACCATTTTCCTAAAACACAAGATTATATCCTTTGTTGCACATTTTTCCTACACTCAAAAGGTTATGTTGCAAAGCCTTAACATAATGAACATCATTTGTATTATGCTTTCCATCAAAACTAATTGAACCTTTTCCACATATCTTAGCAAATGTATCATCACCAAACTTAACTAAACCACCTTCAAACTTCTCAAGCTTAACAAACTTATCTTATCACATGTCATGTGATTTGAGCATCCATTGTCAATGATATGGTTATTATTCTCCTCTCTAGCATGAAAAGTAGTCACCATTGCTCCTCCAATGTTATAACCTGCTTCCAGAGCACTTTCCTTCATACATCTCTTAGAGTTAGAAGAATTAGTTCCAACATTTAGAACCATGAACAAGCATTCATTATCTTCACCATCCAGATAATCAAATTCATCATCATATATGCTAGCATCATTTTTAACATAATAACTTCTCTTAATTTATTTTCCTTTATTGTCCTTAGGTCTATATTTTGAAGCTTTGATAAGAAATATTGAAGCATAATGACCAATCTTTCTACAGTTAAGCATTTGAAAGGTAACTTACCTTTGTATTTTCCAATGCCCTTTTTCAATCTTCACACAAAATTTGCTTCTACATCATCAATATCATCTTGGTTTGATTCCTCATTCGTCTCTTCTTTTCCAACTTTAAAAGTGTAATATCATAAAATTGCACCCCTTACAATTTCACATAAATTCTTGCAATTGCTTTAGTGTCCACTCCCCTAGCATTTGTGTAGGATCATTTTATCCCTTGCATCAGTCGTTTTCCCCTCTTAGGATGATCAAGAACCCTTTTCAATAGCTACCTTCGCACGTCATCTTTGCATTAATCCTTGTGCTTTTCCCAATGTAGCGTGATGCTTTTGGACACTAGCATGTCGCGTGGACATCTGTGTGTCGCACTAGCGTCATGTGACATTTCAACATTCAAACGGCCATTTCCAAGCATGTTTTCCACTTGTCACTTACCTTTGTTGGTGGTAATGGCCCGAGAAGCCTTGAAACAGCTCAAGAAGCTTCTTTTACGTCTTTAAAGTTGTCTTTTCAACCCATTTTGGTATTCTAGCTTCTTCTCCCTCTTGGCTTCTATCTTGGACATTCTCTTATCTTTTGCTATCTTGCTTGCACAGCTCTCTACAGCTCACTACAACATCCCTCTCAAGCTCTTACAATGCTCTTTGCAACACTCTTGGCTCTTGCAGCTAGCTTTATCTCTTTCCTTGGCTTCCTTATGCCTTGCATGTGATACCTCCCTTATCTTGTGCTTGCGAGCATCTTGAGATTTCACACATCCCCAATCTATTGCATCTATATTTTTCCATATGGGTTTTCCTCCTTGAGCATGGATTGATTTTATCACCTATATTTTGTGATACAAGTTCTCCTCAAGAGGGGTTTGATTTTATCACTCATCACATACTTTATTTCTCTCTATCTATCTAGTTGTCCATGGAGGTGGGAACAAAAAAATGAGGGTTTAACTGAGGAAAACCCCTATAGAGCCCCAACACTTTCTCTAGATCTTATGCATGTAGGTATTGAAGATATTCATGTGCTGGTGGCTTCATTACTTGGGTTGTCATGAGCATTTTATTTCTCCATTCTCTTTAGTTCTATCATTTACTTTACCTTATTTCAGTCATATTACTTTTTGTTACTTTCTCACATTCTGGAAGTTCTTAGTAATTAGATTGTTGTAAGTCACTTTGTTTTTTTCTATGACGTTCTCGATTTATATTTTGTATGAGATGCCAATGCACCTCTAAGACGCTAGCACACCATGTTGTCATTTGTATTCCATGATGTCGTACTTTGGACAAGAGCCTATAAGTCTATCTAGAAAACCTTTGTGACCTACTCTTTTCGATTCTAGAACTATCACATTGTTCCTTGAGGTAGTTTAGGGTAGTTCGCCCCTTGGGGATCTCTTTAGAATAAAGAGACTCATGAGTAGCGAATCCCCTTTCTCTAAATTTTTGGTGAACCTGACATGAATCACAGTATTTTTCAAAAAACTAGGAATTTATTTACTCCAACTTGGTGGGGTCATAACTTTTGACTTAGTACTTAGAATTCAAAACCGTTTACATCGTTGGAAAGGTCTCCAAGAGTACTAATTCAATCCCTAAAATTTTGTGCCTTCAATAGATGAATTTTAAGTACCAATGCAAGTTTCAACCCCAAATTCTACTCTGAAGACCTCTGAAAATGCAAATTAATAGAACCTAGAAAATACTGAAAAAATCAAAAAATTGATATTTTTTGTTTTTCTTGGTTCAGTCACCCTTGGATTGCTCTGTATCAACCAACGTGTCTATATCTCTATTTCAAAATGTATTTTAGTCTCTCTTCCTTCTATATCTTTCCAACTTTGTTAAGAAGCTTCAATAAGTTCTCTTACAAGCATGTGAAAATGAGTTCTTGTCTCCTTTCTTATTATTCTTTATTGATCCCTCTCTTGAGATACCTTCTAAGGATATTTTGTTGTAAGAGGATGAAATCATTCATACCTTTCTTAATGTTACTCTACCTTCTATTCATTCTAATGCACTCTCTTTTCGAGATGATATATTCGTGAATGATGAATCTCCCTTTCATTCCAATGCACTTTCTTTTAGAAACTTTGCATTAGTGAATGATAAATCGCATCTTTATTCTGATGCACTCTCTTCCAGAGATAATGCATTAGCAAATGATGAATCTCCTTCCACATTTGATCCTCCCTGGATCGATGTTGAGAATATTTCTTTGAATAATTATTCCACTATTTGTGATGATTTTGTAAATGTAATCTATGTCTCTACTACCCCTCAAAGGCCTAAGAAACCGGTCATTTATTTGACTCCAGCTAGTCCTTCTCCTAAAAGGATTTTTTCTATTGATAGTGTCCCAACTGATAGCAATTCTCTTGATCTTTCTATGGCTCCCTCTTACAAAGCAGTAGCCCATACTTATAAGAATAGAATAAATAAAAAACCAAGTCTTCCTTCAACATCTAAACCTACAACTAAAGCACCTAGTGATTACGATCTTTTCAAGCAACTTCGTGTTACTCCGACCAAGATCTCACTGTGGGACTTGCTTCAATCTACTCTAGTTTATCAAGGTATGCTACAGGAATCCTTGCAAAAGATCCTCTTGCATGCCTCTACTAGGCCGATGGATGTTGATAGCTTATATTCATGTGGATTCACTGAATATTACATTTTATCCACAGGAACTCTCACCTCTGGAAGTGAAAAAGCAAGCGGATCCTTTGATGATTATAGTTAATATTAATAATATTGGCATTAGATGTACTCTCAATGATGTTGGTTCGACACTCAATGTGTGTAGCATTGATCTATTGCCTAAGATTAATATTGATTCATCTTCTCTAAATGTTGTCATTCATGGGTTCAATAATATCAGTCGACAAGCCCTAGGCATGATAATCTTTCCTTTGAGGTTGGGACCCATTACTGTACCCACCTGTGTATAATTTAGTCAGAAAAGTTACCATATAACCTTCTTCTTGGTACACCATGGATTCATGCTATGGGTGCAGTCATGTCTACCTTACATAAATCTATTAAGTTCATTTACAATAATCGAGTAGTCACGGTCAAGGCTAACCCTGAGGCTATGCACTTATGTGAAATGGCAGCTGATGGTCAAGTTTTAGTTGTGCCTACTCTTATTCCTTCAATTTCTTCCAATGTGTCAATGTTTACTCTAGCAGTACCTACTATAAAGGATACTCTTGAGGTAGATGTCCCTGAAGAAGATCCTTCTAAAACAAGAAATCTTAAGTTTGCTCCTACGTCTTCTCAATAAAATGCATGTCTTGGTGATGATTGGGGTTCTCTAGACTTTACAAAGTCCTTCACTAGGGAATATAAAGTCAACCCGGTCCACTTAAACCTTCCTACAACATCATCCGAACTTACTATCAAAGATGTCTACTCTTCTATATTGTGGGGTAATGTGAGGAATAATTGTAATATTCTTAATGTTGATCCTCCTCCTTCTGAGGAAGATGATCACACTTTTGTTAAAGAGGCTAATGTTGGTAGTCCAGTCAAGAAGGATGATGGAAATCTAATAGAAGAGTGTGATCCCCAATGCTAGACTAATGCTCTCTATGAAGATCCTCCTTCTCAAGACTTACAAATACGTTATGGCCATGGCTTCAATCTTGTCTCTAAATATGGCTATGGGCATAAAGGTTGTGGGTGTAATGAACAAGGCATTTAGGTCCCTATAGAATGTGCACCTCGTAAGCATAATTTAGGACTTGGTTGCTTAAATGAACAATCTAAATAGAAACCATAGTTGAATGGAAACATGATTTCCGCTCAACCTTGTTCTTTCATATTCATTCATCCTCCATTATTTCTATCTTGATGCCTTCTTGTGAGCAATCAAAATTTTCTCCATAGGAAAAATGTTTTCTTCTTGCTCCTCATTCTTTATCTGAGAAAGAGTGTATCTTTTTGAGGCTTCTCAAATCCTACTTGATTACTCTTCCTCCTCCCACATGTAAGAAATTTCATAAGCATGATAAAGAAAAACACTCTTTTTGTGCATACCATCAAGTTCATGTCCATTCCACTAGTGAATGTAAGGCCTTGAAGGATAAAATTCAACAACTTCTTGATTCATGTGTCATCACTGATTTATTTTTTGATGCACCTGACTCTTCTTTAAATGACAAGTGATATCGAGGTCTACCTATATCATGTATGTTCTAAGTATCTTGCATGGTTCTCCCCCCTGTGTGTTGGGGGCAGTGATAACTTGTTCTAGAGATGTGTGTCCTTCTAAGGACCCTCTCTTCTCTCTATCATTCAATTGGAGTGTCCCCTTGAGTGGGCCCCTTGTTGTCTTGAAGGGTTCCCAAGGGACCCCTTTCAAATATTTTATCTCAAATGAATTCTATGGCATCTAACTTGGGGGCAGCCTAACTAGACCTCACTTTTCAAATAGTGTGTCCCTTGAGTTTTCCATTTTCTTTTGAAGGGTTCCCAGGGGATCTCTTTGAAATCTTTCAAATTGTAGACTATATGTGTGACTGTCTATTTATTTTCCTGCATGGCTACTCTTTGTTTTCTAACATGTTTTATCTATGGATTAACATGTTTCTTTGTAGGTGTGCCTATGAAGTTGCTCTCCAGTCTAACTCTACATAGTCCCCTTACATTGGGCTTTCTTCATGAGAGAGTACTTGGGGGAACGCCTTCTTTGTAGGTCCAAGGGATTATAAAGTGTGTTCATCCTGTGGGATCTATTCACCATTGGTCTACGGGCCTTTAATGCAGTTTTTTCAACTTCTGTAGGAAATTTTTCATGAAATCCTTTTTTGTTCTACCCTTTCGTAGGTCTTGATCTGTAGTGCATTTGTTCAAATCTCCTTGGGTCTAAGGACCTGTGGAGCCATCTCTCTTGGAATTTTCATTCCTTTCTAGCTTCTCCGTCTCTCTCTTGAGCCTTTTTTCTTCTCTTCTCTTCTCTTCTCTTCTCTTATCTTCTCGGTGTATGCTATCTTTGGATCAAAGATCTACATATTCTTCAGCCTGAGTATATGCTCTTTCTCTCTTCGACATTGGTTGCTTCCCTATCTTTTGGGTGCATTCTTATCTTGAATCAATCAATCCTTACATTCTTCTCTTCATTTAGAATTCTTTTGTGTTATTGTTTTTAATTTGGGAATGACACATGAAATGCTGAGACAATAGCACACATCGAGGGTCTCTTTCACTTTCAGCGACTCAAATCCTTTAGTTTTTTGTGTATGTGTGTGTGCTTTTATGTTCTAACCCCATTCTATAATGGATTTTTTATGTTCTAACATTGTTGTCTTGTGCAAGTCTTTCTTGTCTAATGCATTTGTTTTGTAGGTCTTCAGTCTGGGGGCAAGCTTCCTTGGTTTGAAGAGTTTTCTACTTCTTCTACAATATCCTTTTGGCATCATAATGTTATTTATGTTTAGTAGATTTCCTTTAGCGTGCATATTAGCATAGATTCATATGCCCACTAAACTGGGGGAAAAATGTAATGTCATAAAATTGCACCCCTTGCAATTTCACATACATTCTTGCATTTTCTTTAGTGTCCACTCCCCTAGCATTTGTGTAGGATCATTTTAGCCCCTGCATCAACCTCTTTCCCCTCTCAAGATGCTCAGGACCCCTTTTCAACAACTACCTTTGTGCATCACCTTTGCATTAATCCTTGTGCTCTTCCCGATATAGTGTGATGTGTCTGGACC
This sequence comes from Sequoia sempervirens, assembly GCA_007258455.2. Lineage (NCBI taxonomy): Eukaryota > Viridiplantae > Streptophyta > Pinopsida > Cupressales > Cupressaceae > Sequoia > Sequoia sempervirens. The sequence goes on along the minus strand of VDFB02301690.1, from coordinate 9,264 downwards.
CTAGTGCGACACACAGACATCTATGCACCACACTAGCATCTTGTGACATTTCAACATTCAAACTGTCATTTATGAGCATGTTTTTTGCTTGTCACTTACCTTTGTCGATGGTAACGGCCTCAAATGCCTTGAAACGGCTCAAGAAGCTTCTTTTACCTCTTTAAAAGTTGTCTTTTCAACCCATTTTGGTCTTCTAGCTTCTTCTCCCTCTTGGCTTCTATCTTGGACATTCTCCTATCTTTTGCTATCTTGCTTGCATAGCTCTCTACAACTCACTATAGTAGACCTCTCAAGCCCTTACAACACTCTTTGCAACACTCTTGGCTCTTGTAGCTAGCTTTATCTCTTTTCTTGGCTTCCTTGAGCCTTGCATGTGATACCTCCCTTATCTTGTGCTTGTGAGCATCTTGGGATTTCACACGTCCCCTATCTATTGCATCTATATTTTGTGATACGGTTTCTCCTCCTCGAGCAGGGATTTCTTTTATCACCTATATTTTGTGATATGGGTTCTCCTCGAGTGGAGTTTGATTTTATCACTCATTGCATACTTTATTTCTCTCTATCTATTTGGTTGTCCTTGACGTGGGAACACCAAAATTGGGGTTTGACTGAGGTAAACCCCTAAACAACCCCAACACTTTCTCCAGACCTTACGCATGCAGGTATTGAAGATATTCATGTGTTGGAGGCTTCATTACTCGGGTTGTTTTTCTTTCTCCATTCTATTTAGTTCTATCATTTACTTTACCTTATTTCAATCATATTACTTTTTGTTACTTTCTCGCATTCTAGAAGTTCTCAGTAATTAGATTGTCGGTAGTCACTTTGTTGTTTTATGTGGTGTTCTCAATTTTTGGTCTGTACGACATGCCAGGACGCCTCTGAGACACCAATGCACCACACTAACATTTATATTCCACGTTGTCATCCTTTGGCAGAGAGCCTATAAGTCTATCCAAAAAACCTTTGTGACCTACTCTTTCTAATTCTATAACTCTCGCATTGTTCCTTGAGGTAGTTTAGGGAATTTTTCCCCTTGGGAATCTCTTGAGAATAAAGAGACTCATGAGTAGAAAATCCTCCTTCTCTACAAAAAGAATCCTCCTTTTTTACATCACTTGGAGCAAACTTTCTCAATTCAAAAGTATTTAATGCACCTAACAATTGATATCTAGAATAATTATTCAAATTTTGAACTTCCTTAATAACAAAAACTTTATGGCTATAAGATTTAGTAAGAGTTCTTAGTTCCTTCTTTACCACCTCATCTTCATCTAGATTTCCACCAAGACCTCTGATGGAATTGACAACTTCATCCACTCTATGCCTATAGCATGTAATATCTTCATCTTCTATCATCCTTAGGATTTCAATCTTGATCTTTAGATTTTGCATTTTTTCTTGGTTGACCTTATCATCTCCTTCATAGATACTTTCCAACTTTTTCCAAATTTCACTAGAAATTTTAAGACTCATAACTTTCACAAGTTTTGAATTAGAAAGACCACTCAAAAGAGCATACCTTGATTTTCCATTGTTCTCATATGTTTTAATTTCATCAGTACTCAAACCATTTGCAGGCATTGTATATCTAGTTTCAATAGATTTCCAAGCTCCAAACCCTAGAGAGATAAGGAACATTTCATCCTCTTCCTCTAGAATGCATAATGAAATCCATAAAACAAAGGACCCTCCTTGTGTGTCATCCTAGATCTACCTCAAGTGGTTAAGCTTTATTCTAAGGAACCTTGCTCTAATACCAATTTTTGAATGCAAAAGACAACTGAGAGGGGGGTGAATCAATTGTATATTAAAACATCAAAACCTTAATTAGCATTCAGATTTGCATTAGTCCATAAACCCTTAACAACCATTAAACCCTTATCATGCATTAGTAGAATGTAAACATGAGAAACAATAATGAAAACGCATCTAGATACATAAGAACACAAAATTTATGTGGAAAACCCAAGAAGGGAAAACCACGGTGAGAATTAGATCATGATATAAAGTAATTGCAAAACCTAATACAATAGGCTCACTACCTCAAAGAAAAGAAGGGTTCATTGTCAATGGCTCACTTACATGTTACAAAGAAGAAGATAAAAGATTATTACAATGATAAATCAATCTCAAAGAAACAAAAAAGATCCACCACTTCTTCACCAGAACATTCACACTCTCTGTAGAATGTAGACACCTTCTACTCACTACTTTTATTAGTCTTAGTCATTAAAGCTCACATTTCATTTTTCACTTTCACGCTTCTCATCTCAACACTTCGCATCACACACTTCTCTTATATTTCTTCCATCAAATAATCACACATATATACCATCTTCAACCTTGAAAGCAATCTACAAGGTCGGTTAGGCACCTCAAACATGCAAATTCAAATTAGGTCAGAACCAAAACATTCCCACAATGGAAAGGAATGAAGGAAAACCACAACACACCTTAGGACCCAAATACACACATACATGGCACATCGTGATTTTACAAACATTGAAGCACATCTGCAATTAGTGTAAACACCCAAGGTCGGTCAAACCTGTGTTAACACCATTAAAAAATTAAGTACATGATTCCTTTGATCCAAAGATGACTTGTGTACCACACACATCACTTTAACACAATTTGGAATATTCCATCAACACCCTAAAATCTAAAAATCCTTCGCAACATCATACACCAGAAGAACATATTCATTCTACACAACTAGCTAACCTTCCACACACTACAACACCTAAATCCAACCTTGTGGAGCACTAAAACATAAACAACTCAAACTAAATATAGATACTAGCAATATAAGCACACTTCTAGATCTGCAAGTCTAGAAACCAAACTATGGAGAAATGCGAAGAAAAACCATTTCTCCCAGACAACACTGCTTACACAGTTCACACACTGGTGAGCACAACTTTCTCTGGACAATGATCCAGAACAAGAAACTCTTGATATAACACCTTTGTTAGAGTTACTAATCTATGTATTTTCTTCCTTATAGAAAATCTTCATCCATGAATAAATGCAAAAGAAAACCAATCGAACACCACCCCTCGCCAATATTCCAACACCTTCTCACACCACACCATTTCCCCTTTTTATTCAAATTTTCTCAAAAGCACTTTGTAAACCAAGTACCAAAAGTGCTACAAACTCAACATCTAGAACACCTTCTCAACATATTAACCACACAAGAGGTTGAACATTCACAAATAAAAGCTTATCAAAGAAACACTAGAGGTTCACATCAATGAGACTACTAATTACAATATAATGCAACCAATCAAAGCATCTCCATAGGGTTGGCATCAATGACAAAACAAAATTCCAACATTTATTTGTGGTGTCTTATGTTATTTATTCTAGTTCACTTTTACAAAAATTTTATAGTTTATCTAGTAGGTTGGATTGTTTACTATTTTTATCAACTATTTAAGACTCCTACATCTTTGGCTAGAAAGTTATTGGTTTTTTCTCATTTTGTTGTTTGTGACCTCTTTTCTTTGTTTCTTTTCCAATTATCCGACCATGTTCTCTTCTATTAGTGGAATGCCTCCCTCATCTTGGTGATTTCATCTTTGTTATGTTTTATTTATCATTTGTGGTATTAGTCTCTTGTATTATTATCACCACTACTTTTGTGGTTAGAACCTCTTTGTTAGAGTTACTAATCTATGTATTTTCTTCCTTATAGTTTCCTTCATCTGTCTCCTCATGTTCTTTTGGTAGTTTTCTTAGTAATCTTGTCCCTCTTGATGAATTTAGGTTTTGGAGCTCTTTGCTCTTTGACTGGGGAGCCACATTCCTATAATAGGTATGGGCTCTATCATAGTTAAATAAATCATGTTTGTACTTCTATAAAATCCACAAGGTTTCTGTCTATACCCCAATGTTTTGTCACAAAGTGGCCTATTTTACCACATTTAAAACATGTGGCATCAGTTTTTCTCCTCCTTCCTCTGCCTCGACTTCTATCCCCATAGAATTGGCCTCTATCACTGTAAGTGTCTTGATTTGATTGGTTTTGTATAGAATTAATATTTTTCTTGTTTTTCTATTGCGGTAATTTATATCCATGATCTTGTTGATATAGTGGCCTCTCTACCAGTCCTTTAATGTATGCAAACTTATGTTGGTCACTATAACTCGTGATAGGAGCTTCCATTAATTGGAACAACTGTGAGGGACAATCTTCAATGTCATGATTGTCCAATTCTCTGTAAGTGCCACAATAGACTAAGTTTATATTTTTGAGTAGTGCTCGCAAGTCTACTCATAATGCATTGGCTTTTTTTCCTCCAATTTACTTTGGTCACTCATTTCTTATGTGTCCTCTTCTGCAGTATGTACACCATATATTGGGTCTTGGTCCAAACATATATGCTTTTCCATTATGTCTTGTTGGAGTCTCAATTGTTCTATCCCTAATTTCATCTTTTCCAACTCCTTGTTCTCTTTTTCCCTTTCTTATTTTTTCTAGGATTGGTATTCAATCAAGCATGCAAATGTAACTAGTTTCGGATAGGTATTAAGATATCTTCCATCCAAAGCCATTATAATGTCTAGTATCACTTCGGAGATGAACCATTCTTCTAGTCTTTTGGTAACCTATTTGAATTGTTTATAAAATTAATTTATTGGTCCGTCCTCATTTTATGTAAATTCCTAGAGTTTTTTTACTCCTTTTATAAGCAATTTTGGGTTATCAAAATTGGCTAAGAAATGTTGTTTCACTATTTCCCAATCTTTGTCACTGTTAGGGTAGTTTTTTTTTGTACCATTTTAAAGTATCTTTCTGGATTGATCCAATGAAGTCAAACAACTTTGTATCATCTCTTGTTATATGTTGTCATTGCCACATATATTCTAAGATAAAGACATATTTTTCTGCTTCATTTGTATCTTTTCCAGACATAGGCAATTTCCTAGGAGTTTTCATGTTTGGTTCTTCTTTTGATTCACTATCTGTATATCCTATGTAAAATTTGTATCCACTTAGGTTGTCTATATCATTTTCCTCTTCCTCTTGTTCTCTTATGCTTTGTTCTTCTAAGTTGTGTTCTACTTTTTCCACATAAATCCTTCTTTTAATGGCATTAAGGGTGACTCATGGTCCAAGGGTTGTGTTTGTTCAAATTGTCTTTTCATTCTAGGAGATACTCATTTGTTAGTAAGTGTCATTTGGATATTTGATAGTTTCATTTTATTAGAGGTTGTTAAACTCATATAATCCTCCTTATTTTCTACCATATCTTCTCTTATTTTCAACATGCTTCTAGTTACTAACTCATCCAAGTAATTAGCATCAAATGTTATGTTTCAAAGGATTTGTATAAGGGTCTCCATCGGTCACCAATCCTCATTTATCCTTAATTGAGTATTTTTCCAATCCAAATGAGTATTTGGTGTTTTAGTTAAAGGAGGTGCCATAATTCTTACTATTGCTTGTTCCATTTCCTTTCTAGAATTTCCATAATCTTCAATCTCTTCTTCTATGTTTTGGATAATTTGGTTTATTTTCTACATGCTAGCACCTAGTTGTGGAACCCTTCCTCTATTGTCCCTAGCAGCATCCTCAATAGTGTGATCTTCTTCTTCTCCGATAACACCCACAATGGCGCGCTCAACCTCTTTGTTTTTATTTCCTTCCACAAACTCTAATTTCTACCCTCTTTTCCTTTTTCTACCTCTTCTATTCTTTTTCAATATCTTTATTGTCATTCTTGAATTTTTTCAACCTCCTTTCTTTCATGTTCATCTCCATTCCTAACTTAATACTATCAATTATCTCCACTTTTCTTTTGTTATCTCATTTTCCCATGGGTTTGTCTAGTCTGTACTTCCATTAATCCTTATATATCTCATGGGTGGTTTAAAATTTTGAACAGTTACATCTTTTCAAGGGTCTTTTCAAACTTGTCCCCCCTTTCCATTTTTCATCCCTTAAGTACCTACCCCCTCTCAAACCCTTTGTTATCGTTATGTCTTTGTATTGCTAAAGTTTTATTCTTTTACTCTAAATTTCTTCATTGTCCTCTCTAGGGTCCCAACAATAGAACCAATGTTAGCAAGAGGAAATTGGGAATTATAGTTTGAAGATCTGTACCCTGATATCCCTTATGTAGTTAGTTTATACCCCAAAGGATACAATGATAAAAAAGAGTAAATGTGGTAAGAAACTAGATCTAACAGTAACTCATCTATAACTTAATATAAACAATGGTCATCCATAACACATTTATCCATTGAATCCTTATATATATATTACATGAGAAGGTCTTAATCTCTACTTTACATTATAGTCTTTTTCTCTATTCCTATGTTCTCCATTATATTCATATTTTTCTATCTATTACATATATTGATGCCTAGTCTCTTATAGAGACATGGCCCTTGTATGGCACCTCTTAATCTATCTTCCTTATCGGCTTGGTGCTCCACACATGCTTTGTGATGGGTTATAGTAACTTCTACTTTGTGCCCTATACCTTTCTAACAATAATGATAATGATATATACACACACATATATACATATATTTTTATATAAATAGTGTTAAGAAATTAACAATATATCGTTATAAAGTTTGTTTTTCATTATAGGAATTTTAAAATTGAGAAGTTAGATATTAATTAATTATTTAAGACTCCACACTAATCACAATTAGTATGTATTATGAATAATATATCCAAAGTAATTAGCAAGGTGATCTCAATTATAACTTGGTGGCTATGTTGGAAAGGCTATATCACACTAGAAGATTAGACCCTCATTCTAACATTGAGCTATGATATTGATGAGCACCATTTTAATTTAAAACTAAAGTGGTTAGATGAATATTCATGAATCAAACTACAAAAACACTACATCATTTGGCACCTTACAACAAATGAATCAACTAGTGCATTTATCCATGACAAGTAAAATGAGTGCCTAAGAGGAATGTGATAGCAAATTTATGAGATTAAAATATTTCTATTTGGTTATTGATGAATTTTAACATATTATAATAATGAACAACAATTGTTTTATTTTGGTGTATAACTCAACCACAATCTTTGAGGTTTTTTTGTAGTGTAACTTTTGTGGTTGTATTTTAATTTTACAATCTATATATTGGTGTGTATTTGTTTATATTATTTATCGAATTGGATTAATTTCATTATGTTATTCTTGAATTTTGATGGATATGCTTATTTATTTTGTTATTTTGAGTTTGATGGTTACATGTTAAGTAATGTATTCATCATATACTACAATAGATTGTAGTTTTCCTTGGTATTTTGTGTAGGGAATTGATGGTTTGGATTTTTTTGTTTTGGGACGAGGGATGCAAATGGAATTGAAATGGGATAGTCACTATTGATTTTCTCCTATGTTGAGTATGTGATATTTTATATTTCCCTTGGAGGCTAACCCCCTTACACAAACAAGAGAAAGATACTTTGGAAATGTATGGAAGGGTCCTCTAAAGACAACCCTAAGACCATCATTCCAACTAGTTCTTACATGCTCCATGATCTTGTTCTTTGGGTCTCAATTAATTGGTGAGTTCACTATGTTACCTTGGTGTTCTCATGAACCAATGTGTGAACCTTGTGTTGTCAATATTGTGATGTAAATTATTGATGTATGTGTTTTGTGAGAAATTTATGCAAAATGTGCATTATCATGAAAATAAATTCAATTTAAAATTATGTAGAGGAAAGATTTATGTGCTTGCATATGCATGAAAATGATTATGATATTATGTTGATTAAATTTATTCTTATTGAACTTTTGAAATGTAACATTAAAATAGAGTGACGAAGGATTGGTTTTTATGTGTTTATTGAGTAATGTTATCTTTTGTGAGTGTTCCTCTTGATTATTCAACCTTCCAGTTACATTCTTTGAGTGTGGTAAGGTTTTGGGTTTGTGCTTACACTCCAACCTTAATGACTTCTAGAAGGAAGTCTATTTAGGAAGAGGGGTTGTAAGCCAAAAAAAATCTCTATCATACGTTAATTGATTATGATGTGTGTGATTTGATATGCTTTTATGATCAAATTGACAGATAGATTAGCTATGCTAATGTAAGAAATGGATGATTAATGTGGAGTGACTATGATAATGTATGTACTAACCCATGCTTTGTATTCATCATATTTTTGTAATTATATGCTTGTATTTTTATGCTTGAGATCCATGCTTTGCTATTGTGATGTAAAATTGAGTGTTTGTATAAAAATTATTAGTGAATCATGTATATGTCAATTATAATGTTAATTATGATCAATGCATTGAGTTATGATGTATTCCTCATTACATAGGATGTTGATAATATGATTGATTATTGTTCTACATAGTATGACTATGTCCTTTGAGAAAAAAATATCTATAATGTTGCACATGCCTTTATGTCCATATTTGTGATACTGAGGATATATGGTATATCTTCTTGTGCTTTGGTCATTGGTTCTAGCATGAGATTTGATAAGTGTATTAAGAGTACACAAATTGACCAATAGAAGACATTTGGGGAATGTGTGGTCATAGATCACCATTTTACCCTCTCATTTCATCTCATGGAGTAACAAGATCCCTACTTGTGTTTAAATCAGTATTCCTTGTCACTTTGGTCATGAGGGACCCAGTAAACCTTGTGAATATGTGTGCTTATATCTCAACATTATTTTATATGTGATTTTGTGATGGATTCCATGCTTCTTGGTTTGTGTTTCACAGTTTTTGGAATGAATTAGCATTTTTTTGCTTGTGTTTTAATTCATTTTAGTTGAATTTTTTAAATTTAATTCACTTTGTTTATTTTTATTAGTTTTCCCTATTAAATTAAAATGAAAGTTATACTCTATTTCATACAAAGATGCTTAAAGTATTTTAGGGTTCCTTGGAGGCTTCTAGTTGATCAATTGGGTTCCCTATCCACTTGAGTGGATATAATATTTGTATTAATTTATTAATATTTAGATATTTTGGAGTTGGAGTAATTCTTGCTCCATCTTGGTACAATTAACCCATCTTGATACACAATCCCTCGTAACTGAGTATTGGTTTATTAATCCATTATTTTTTTAATTAATCTATGTATTGATTATTGTTTGTTGAAGATAATGTTAATTATCTTATTTATTTGATTCATTAGTGTAGTCTTTGTGACAGTTACTTTTGTTGGCCTTTTTTATTTGAAATTTCTTAAGGGAGAATGGCCATATGTCACTAATTAATTGGTGATTTCATGTAATAAAGGGTT
>VDFB02301689.1:0-15166 GCA_007258455.2 Sequoia sempervirens | reverse complement strand
CTTTCTAATTCTATAACTCTCGCATTGTTCCTTGAGGTAGTTTAGGGAATTTTTCCCCTTGGGAATCTCTTGAGAATAAAGAGACTCATGAGTAGAAAATCCTCCTTCTCTACAAAAAGAATCCTCCTTTTTTACATCACTTGGAGCAAACTTTCTCAATTCAAAAGTATTTAATGCACCTAACAATTGATATCTAGAATAATTATTCAAATTTTGAACTTCCTTAATAACAAAAACTTTATGGCTATAAGATTTAGTAAGAGTTCTTAGTTCCTTCTTTACCACCTCATCTTCATCTAGATTTCCACCAAGACCTCTGATGGAATTGACAACTTCATCCACTCTATGCCTATAGCATGTAATATCTTCATCTTCTATCATCCTTAGGATTTCAATCTTGATCTTTAGATTTTGCATTTTTTCTTGGTTGACCTTATCATCTCCTTCATAGATACTTTCCAACTTTTTCCAAATTTCACTAGAAATTTTAAGACTCATAACTTTCACAAGTTTTGAATTAGAAAGACCACTCAAAAGAGCATACCTTGATTTTCCATTGTTCTCATATGTTTTAATTTCATCAGTACTCAAACCATTTGCAGGCATTGTATATCTAGTTTCAATAGATTTCCAAGCTCCAAACCCTAGAGAGATAAGGAACATTTCATCCTCTTCCTCTAGAATGCATAATGAAATCCATAAAACAAAGGACCCTCCTTGTGTGTCATCCTAGATCTACCTCAAGTGGTTAAGCTTTATTCTAAGGAACCTTGCTCTAATACCAATTTTTGAATGCAAAAGACAACTGAGAGGGGGGTGAATCAATTGTATATTAAAACATCAAAACCTTAATTAGCATTCAGATTTGCATTAGTCCATAAACCCTTAACAACCATTAAACCCTTATCATGCATTAGTAGAATGTAAACATGAGAAACAATAATGAAAACACATCCAGATACATAAGAACACAAAATTTATGTGGAAAACCCAAGAAGGGAAAACCACGGTGAGAATTAGATCATGATATAAAGTAATTGCAAAACCTAATACAATAGGCTCACTACCTCAAAGAAAAGAAGGGTTCATTGTCAATGGCTCACTTACATGTTACAAAGAAGAAGATAAAAGATTATTACAATGATAAATCAATCTCAAAGAAACAAAAAAGATCCACCACTTCTTCACCAGAACATTCACACTCTCTGTAGAATGTAGACACCTTCTACTCACTACTTTTATTAGTCTTAGTCATTAAAGCTCACATTTCATTTTTCACTTTCACGCTTCTCATCTCAACACTTCGCATCACACACTTCTCTTATATTTCTTCCATCAAATAATCACACATATATACCATCTTCAACCTTGAAAGCAATCTACAAGGTCGGTTAGGCACCTCAAACATGCAAATTCAAATTAGGTCAGAACCAAAACATTCCCACAATGGAAAGGAATGAAGGAAAACCACAACACACCTTAGGACCCAAATACACACATACATGGCACATCGTGATTTTACAAACATTGAAGCACATCTGCAATTAGTGTAAACACCCAAGGTCGGTCAAACCTGTGTTAACACCATTAAACAATTAAGTACATGATTCCTTTGATCCAAATATGACTTGTGTACCACACACATCACTTTAACACAATTTGGAATATTCCATCAACACCCTAAAATCTAAAAATCCTTCGCAACATCATACACCAGAAGAACATATTCATTCTACACAACTAGCTAACCTTCCACACACTACAACACCTAAATCCAACCTTGTGGAGCACTAAAACATAAACAACTCAAACTAAATATAGATACTAGCAATATAAGCACACTTATAGATCTGTAAGTCTAGAAACCAAACTATGGAGAAATGCGAAGAAAAACCATTTCTCCCAAACAACACTGCTTACACAGTTCACACACTAGTGAGCACAAATTTCTTTGCACAATGATCCAAAACAAGAAACTCTTGATATAACACCTTTGAAAACCTCTGAAACATATCTAAATCACACAAAATCTTCCATCCATGAATGATACAAAGAAAACCAGCAGACGCCACCACTGCGGAACACTCTTCACCACACTATTTCCTCTTCTATTCAAATTTTATCAAATCACTTGGAAACCAAGCACCACAAACTCAAACTCATCACTTGGAACTCTTTTACAACATCTCAACCACACAAGAGGTTGAACATCACTAACTTTATGCTCATAGAAAGAAACACTAGAGTTGACATGGGTGATACTACTAATGACAATATATTTACAACCAATTAAACATTTGCATAGGTTGGCATCAATGACAAAAACAAAATTCCAACATTTATTTGTGGTGTGTATGTTATTTATTCCTAGTTCACTTACAAAATTTTATAGTTTATCTAGTAGGTTGGATTGTTTAGCCATTTTATCAACTATTTAAGCATTCCTACATCTTGGTAGAAAGTTATTGGTTTTTTTCTCATTTATTCTGTTTTTGTGAATTTTTCTTTCTTCTTTGTTTTTTTCTTTTTTTTACGTTCATGCCGGTGGAATGCCTCCTCATCACATGGTGATTTCATCTTTGTTATGTTTTATTTATCATTTGTGGTGATGGTCTCTTATTATTATCCACCACTACTTTTTTTGTGGTTCCTCTTTTTTATAGTTACTAATCCATCCATGTTTTCACTTCATATAGTTTCCTTCATTTTGTCCCTCATGTGTTCTTTGGTAGTTTTCTTGATAATCTTACCCCCCTCTTGATGATTTAAGGTTTTGGACTAGATCACTCTTTGATTGTTAGACCACATTCCTATAATAGGTATGGGCTCTATCATAGTTAAATAAATCATGTTTGTACTTCTATAAAATCCACAAGGTTTCTGTCTATACCCCAATGTTTTGTCACAAAGTGGCCTATTTTACCACATTTAAAACATGTGGCATCAGTTTTTCTCCTCCTTCCTCTGCCTCGACTTCTATCCCCATAGAATTGGCCTCTATCACTGTAAGTGTCTTGATTTGATTGGTTTTGTATAGAATTAATATTTTTCTTGTTTTTCTATTGCGGTAATTTATATCCATGATCTTGTTGATATAGTGGCCTCTCTACCAGTCCTTTAATGTATGCAAACTTATGTTGGTCACTATAACTCGTGATAGGAGCTTCCATTAATTGGAACAACTGTGAGGGACAATCTTCAATGTCATGATTGTCCAATTCTCTGTAAGTGCCACAATAGACTAAGTTTATATTTTTGAGTAGTGCTCGCAAGTCTACTCATAATGCATTGGCTTTTTTTCCTCCAATTTACTTTGGTCACTCATTTCTTATGTGTCCTCTTCTGCAGTATGTACACCATATATTGGGTCTTGGTCCAAACATATATGCTTTTCCATTATGTCTTGTTGGAGTCTCAATTGTTCTATCCCTAATTTCATCTTTTCCAACTCCTTGTTCTCTTTTTCCCTTTCTTATTTTTTCTAGGATTGGTATTCAATCAAGCATGCAAATGTAACTAGTTTCGGATAGGTATTAAGATATCTTCCATCCAAAGCCATTATAATGTCTAGTATCACTTCGGAGATGAACCATTCTTCTAGTCTTTTGGTAACCTATTTGAATTGTTTATAAAATTAATTTATTGGTCCGTCCTCATTTTATGTAAATTCCTAGAGTTTTTTTACTCCTTTTATAAGCAATTTTGGGTTATCAAAATTGGCTAAGAAATGTTGTTTCACTATTTCCCAATCTTTGTCACTGTTAGGGTAGTTTTTTTTTGTACCATTTTAAAGTATCTTTCTGGATTGATCCAATGAAGTCAAACAACTTTGTATCATCTCTTGTTATATGTTGTCATTGCCACATATATTCTAAGATAAAGACATATTTTTCTGCTTCATTTGTATCTTTTCCAGACATAGGCAATTTCCTAGGAGTTTTCATGTTTGGTTCTTCTTTTGATTCACTATCTGTATATCCTATGTAAAATTTGTATCCACTTAGGTTGTCTATATCATTTTCCTCTTCCTCTTGTTCTCTTATGCTTTGTTCTTCTAAGTTGTGTTCTACTTTTTCCACATAAATCCTTCTTTTAATGGCATTAAGGGTGACTCATGGTCCAAGGGTTGTGTTTGTTCAAATTGTCTTTTCATTCTAGGAGATACTCATTTGTTAGTAAGTGTCATTTGGATATTTGATAGTTTCATTTTATTAGAGGTTGTTAAACTCATATAATCCTCCTTATTTTCTACCATATCTTCTCTTATTTTCAACATGCTTCTAGTTACTAACTCATCCAAGTAATTAGCATCAAATGTTATGTTTCAAAGGATTTGTATAAGGGTCTCCATCGGTCACCAATCCTCATTTATCCTTAATTGAGTATTTTTCCAATCCAAATGAGTATTTGGTGTTTTAGTTAAAGGAGGTGCCATAATTCTTACTATTGCTTGTTCCATTTCCTTTCTAGAATTTCCATAATCTTCAATCTCTTCTTCTATGTTTTGGATAATTTGGTTTATTTTCTACATGCTAGCACCTAGTTGTGGAACCCTTCCTCTATTGTCCCTAGCAGCATCCTCAATAGTGTGATCTTCTTCTTCTCCGATAACACCCACAATGGCGCGCTCAACCTCTTTGTTTTTATTTCCTTCCACAAACTCTAATTTCTACCCTCTTTTCCTTTTTCTACCTCTTCTATTCTTTTTCAATATCTTTATTGTCATTCTTGAATTTTTTCAACCTCCTTTCTTTCATGTTCATCTCCATTCCTAACTTAATACTATCAATTATCTCCACTTTTCTTTTGTTATCTCATTTTCCCATGGGTTTGTCTAGTCTGTACTTCCATTAATCCTTATATATCTCATGGGTGGTTTAAAATTTTGAACAGTTACATCTTTTCAAGGGTCTTTTCAAACTTGTCCCCCCTTTCCATTTTTCATCCCTTAAGTACCTACCCCCTCTCAAACCCTTTGTTATCGTTATGTCTTTGTATTGCTAAAGTTTTATTCTTTTACTCTAAATTTCTTCATTGTCCTCTCTAGGGTCCCAACAATGGAACCAATGTTAGCAAGAGGAAATGGGGAATTATAGTTTGAAGATATGTACCCTAATATCCCTTATGTAGTTAGTTTATACCCCAGAGGATACAATGATAAAAAAGAGTAAATGTGGTAAGAAACTAGACCTAACAGTAACTCATCTATAACTTAATATAAACAATGGTCATCCATAACACATTTATCCATTGAATCCTTATATATATATATATATATATAATGTAAAGTAAGTTAAGATATATATATATATATATATAATGTAAAGTGAGATTAATACCTATATATATATTACATGAGCAGGTCTTAATCTCTACTTTACATTATAGTCTTTTTCTCTATTCCTATGTTCTCCATTATATTCATATTTTTCTATCTATTACATATATTGATGCCTAGTCTCTTATAGAGACATGGCCCTTGTATGGCACCTCTTAATCTATCTTCCTTATCGGCTTGGTGCTCCACACATGCTTTGTGATGGGTTATAGTAACTTCTACTTTGTGCCCTATACCTTTCTAACAATAATGATAATGATATATACACACACATATATACATATATTTTTATATAAATAGTGTTAAGAAATTAACAATATATCGTTATAAAGTTTGTTTTTCATTATAGGAATTTTAAAATTGAGAAGTTAGATATTAATTAATTATTTAAGACTCCACACTAATCACAATTAGTATGTATTATGAATAATATATCCAAAGTAATTAGCAAGGTGATCTCAATTATAACTTGGTGGCTATGTTGGAAAGGCTATATCACACTAGAAGATTAGACCCTCATTCTAACATTGAGCTATGATATTGATGAGCACCATTTTAATTTAAAACTAAAGTGGTTAGATGAATATTCATGAATCAAACTACAAAAACACTACATCATTTGGCACCTTACAACAAATGAATCAACTAGTGCATTTATCCATGACAAGTAAAATGAGTGCCTAAGAGGAATGTGATAGCAAATTTATGAGATTAAAATATTTCTATTTGGTTATTGATGAATTTTAACATATTATAATAATGAACAACAATTGTTTTATTTTGGTGTATAACTCAACCACAATCTTTGAGGTTTTTTTGTAGTGTAACTTTTGTGGTTGTATTTTAATTTTACAATCTATATATTGGTGTGTATTTGTTTATATTATTTATCGAATTGGATTAATTTCATTATGTTATTCTTGAATTTTGATGGATATGCTTATTTATTTTGTTATTTTGAGTTTGATGGTTACATGTTAAGTAATGTATTCATCATATACTACAATAGATTGTAGTTTTCCTTGGTATTTTGTGTAGGGAATTGATGGTTTGGATTTTTTTGTTTTGGGACAAGGGATGCAAATGGAATTGAAATGGGATAGTCACTATTGATTTTCTCCTATGTTGAGTATGTGATATTTTATATTTCTCTTGGAGGCTAACCCCCTTACACAAACAAGAGAAAGATACTTTGGAAATGTATGGAAGGGTCCTCTAAAGACAACCCTAAGACCATCATTCCAACTAGTTCTTACATGCTCCATGATCTTGTTCTTTGGGTCTCAATTAATTGGTGAGTTCACTATGTTACCTTGGTGTTCTCATGAACCAATGTGTGAACCTTGTGTTGTCAATATTGTGATGTAAATTATTGATGTATGTGTTTTGTGAGAAATTTATGCAAAATGTGCATTATCATGAAAATAAATTCAATTTAAAATTATGTAGAGGAAAGATTTATGTGCTTGCATATGCATGAAAATGATTATGATATTATGTTGATTAAATTTATTCTTATTGAACTTTTGAAATGTAACATTAAAATAGAGTGACGAAGGATTGGTTTTTATGTGTTTATTGAGTAATGTTATCTTTTGTGAGTGTTCCTCTTGATTATTCAACCTTCCAGTTACATTCTTTGAGTGTGGTAAGGTTTTGGGTTTGTGCTTACACTCCAACCTTAATGACTTCTAGAAGGAAGTTTATTTAGGAAGAGGGGTTGTAAGCCAAAAAAAATCTCTATCATACGTTAATTGATTATGATGTGTGTGATTTGATATGCTTTTATGATCAAATTGACAGATAGATTAGCTATGCTAATGTAAGAAATGGATGATTAATGTGGAGTGACTATGATAATGTATGTACTAACCCATGCTTTGTATTCATCATATTTTTGTAATTATATGCTTGTATTTTTATGCTTGAGATCCATGCTTTGCTATTGTGATGTAAAATTGAGTGTTTGTATAAAAATTATTAGTGAATCATGTATATGTCAATTATAATGTTAATTATGATCAATGCATTGAGTTATGATGTATTCCTCATTACATAGGATGTTGATAATATGATTGATTATTGTTCTACATAGTATGACTATGTCCTTTGAGAAAAAATTATCTATAATGTTGCACATGCCTTTATGTCCATATTTGTGATACTGAGGATATATGGTATATCTTCTTGTGCTTTGGTCATTGGTTCTAGCATGAGATTTGATAAGTGTATTAAGAGTACACAAATTGACCAAT
The DNA here is from genome assembly GCA_007258455.2 of Sequoia sempervirens. Lineage (NCBI taxonomy): Eukaryota > Viridiplantae > Streptophyta > Pinopsida > Cupressales > Cupressaceae > Sequoia > Sequoia sempervirens. The sequence goes on along the minus strand of VDFB02301689.1, from coordinate 7,573 downwards.
AGAAGACATTTGGGGAATGTGTGGTCATAGATCACCATTTTACCCTCTCATTTCATCTCATGGAGTAACAAGATCCCTACTTGTGTTTAAATCAGTATTCCTTGTCACTTTGGTCATGAGGGACCCAGTAAACCTTGTGAATATGTGTGCTTATATCTCAACATTATTTTATATGTGATTTTGTGATGGATTCCATGCTTCTTGGTTTGTGTTTCACAGTTTTTGGAATGAATTAGCATTTTTTTGCTTGTGTTTTAATTCATTTTAGTTGAATTTTTTAAATTTAATTCACTTTGTTTATTTTTATTAGTTTTCCCTATTAAATTAAAATGAAAGTTATACTCTATTTCATACAAAGATGCTTAAAGTATTTTAGGGTTCCTTGGAGGCTTCTAGTTGATCAATTGGGTTCCCTATCCACTTGAGTGGATATAATATTTGTATTAATTTATTAATATTTAGATATTTTGGAGTTGGAGTAATTCTTGCTCCATCTTGGTACAATTAACCCATCTTGATACACAATCCCTCGTAACTGAGTATTGGTTTATTAATCCATTATTTTTTTAATTAATCTATGTATTGATTATTGTTTGTTGAAGATAATGTTAATTATCTTATTTATTTGATTCATTAGTGTAGTCTTTGTGACAGTTACTTTTGTTGGCCTTTTTTATTTGAAATTTCTTAAGGGAGAATGGCCATATGTCACTAATTAATTGGTGATTTCATGTAATAAAGGGTTGTCACTTAACCCTGTGCTTAGGTTTTTGTTGAGGAAGATTCCTTCCTTTTGATGTAGTATTCCATTGGGAATATAATCTTGAAATAAAAAAATCTTTGGGTGACTTTTAATGGAATTTTTAGGGTTTGAGAACTTATGACAACTTAGAAAATAAAGTCTTTGTGGTTATTTTTCTTAATTCTTGTGGGTTCATTTGTAATATTGGGGAACAATTCCCACTTAATTGGGGATGTGTGTTTGAGATTGTAGGTGCTCTCTTTGGTGTGTTAATAGAGGCTCTCCTCTTAGGTATTACTTTGGAGTTTGAAGCAACTCATAAGGTGTCTCATGGACATTCTTTAAAATCTTGGGAGAAAGGAAATTTGAATTTATTCATCTTGTCAACCTTTGTGAGTTTGAGAAGGTATTTATCTTAGTTTAATTGATTTTATTTTTACTCTTTCTTGATAGAAAAATATGAATTGAGTAGATGACTTTGTGTGTCTTGATTTATATCTCATGTGGTTTGATCCAATTTATGCAATGATATTTTGTAGAGATCTTTGTATGCTTATGTTTAAAGGAAGCTTTGTTTTGAGTTCTTAAATTTTTGGTTTGGTTTCAAACATTTGATGCCTTAAAATGACTTTGTATAGATGTGTTTGGCTTTCAACATTGTTTCCATGAGATGGCCTTGTCAATGAAGATTAAGAATTTTGTGTAAACTCATGTGTAACCTTTATGTAGATTTATGTGAAAATGAGGGTTATTGGTTCAAATAAGAGGCCTACATCAATGGAGCTTCTTATGCCACCATGGTTTATGAAACCTTCTTCCTTCATTTTTTTGTTAAAACCATGAGTGAAATTGGTTGCAAGTAATCATCATGCAAACCATTTTGTGTCTTGAGATATCATTTTGATATACTTGTGGGTGTGTTTTGTGAAAGAACTTTGTGAAAAATTTGTGTCTTGTGATATTCTTGAGATAAAACTTGAGTACTATAGATCCATAAATCTTCTTTTTCATATGAGCTAACTAGAATTGTGCATGCATCCATTTGCAATTGGTGATGTTAATACTATAGGGTGGTGGCTTTCTTTTTGATGGCCTTCATTTGTGGATCCTTGCTTGGAACTCATCAATGGTGTTTTGAAGATCCTTTGTTTGTTGAAGTTGAATAAACCCTCGCAATAGACCTTATGTCATTTTATTTATTTTCTTTAATATTAAGTCGATTATAAACCTTTCATGTGTGTCTAATTGAAAAGAATTGTATACTTTGATGTTTGGGCATTTATATGTAAGAGTGGCTCAAACTTGTTAATTTCAAATTACTTGTTTATCAAATTTTATGACACAAGTGTGTTGTATGATACATTTGTGATTGATTGGGGTTGAGTGCAAGTCTATAGGCATTTCACTACAAAATATACTTAGTTGTAGGTTGATGTGGTTTAATTTCTTCTTTTGCATCCTTGGTTATCATGTATGCATTTGTATGTTGCTTTGTAGTTAAGAGTTTCTTTAGAAGTTTTATAAATTCTAATGTCATTTTTTATTTTATGGGAAGCTGGAAAGATATCATGAAATTGCTTTATAAATTTTATTTCAATTTTTTGTGTTTTCTAAGTTATTTGAGTTTGAGTTATTTTTGGTCATTGCAATCACATCCCTTGCATTGAATTTAATGGAATATTTTTTGGCTCTATTAGAGTGAATTTTTACTCTTCCATTTTTTGGTCTATTTTTTAAAATATGTATATTTTATGAGTTATGCTCAACTCTTCATAGAACTTTCTTGAGTGGTTTGCACTCTAATAAGCATGTTGTGGATGATTTATTTGCTTGGTGAGGATGCACATGAGATGCTTTATTGTTTTTTTCTCTATTGTGAACACTTTGAGGGTTTTTCATTGAGTTTGAAGTGTTTCTTTGATATTAGTCATTTTTTACTTTTAAATGTTAGAATGTGGATTATAGAATGATTCATGTGAATTAATTAATAAAAGTACAATGCTTTGTTCTATTAGCAAACAATGTTAGGATAACTAAAAATTGTTATTTAATCATATTTTATTTCATTTTAGAAAAGATAAATGCATATATAAAATCCGACTAGATGATCTTCCTAGTTGTTCATATTGCTTAGGTAATGAAATGAACCATGTATGGGGCATGATAATTATTACTTTACATGTACCATCTATGTTTGTGAAAAATAAAATGAGTTAACAATATTGGTTTAATTTATATTATTACATAATTATGCTTGGGAACTAAGTAACAATTAAATGAACCTAGAACAGTTAAGAAGTGACATGTTTTATAGTTTATTGAATCTACTTCATTTATCTTTGTAGGAGTTATTATTCATTATTGATTTTAAATGTATTGATGGGCATAATTCCTATGCACTAAGATTTGGGGTAAGATCATATCTCCCTTATCTTAATAGCTTAGGGTTTATCTTGACTTGTGCCACTATCCTTATGTGTACCCTTGTGTTGAGTTATTAAATTTGTTCAATCTTTTGTTGGTGTGTGGGATTGTGTTGTGTGCCACCCTTAGTAAATGAGATGATACCATATCTCTACGTGTGTGTTATTTTATCATCTCTTTTTCTTGTGGTATTTTTGTCATATTTGATGACCACACTTGTGTTTCAATGTGTTGCATTACCTTGTTGTCTTACACTTGTTAATACAAAAAATTGTTAAAGTTTGTTTTTACTCATTTTGTCCATAGTAAAATTTGGGCATTACATAATTAAAACATTGTGAAATTTAATGGCATTTTCTTTTATGGGAATCATCTTGATTAAGATGTCTTAGATCATCAATTCCTCTTTCCTCATGATTTTTTTAAAGCGTCGTCACTTTCCCTTATCCTTGTCATTTCATTGACAATGTGAGAGTTGGTTGTTTTCCTTATGTTTGTTGATTCTTTCTAGATTTTTCTTCTACCTTTTGGATGTTAGGCTTATTTTTGTGACATTTTAGGGATAAGAAAGAATATGTTGGTTCACCCATTTTGATGTCTCTCTTTTCTCTTAGTTTCCTTTGTCTTGCATCATGTTTAGCCGCCAATTATAATTGATAAATTATTTCCTAAGTGGATTCCCATTTGGTTGACCAATGTCCTTAAAATTTCCTCGATGTTGTGTTGAATGGGCCTTTGTTTCCCCAAAGTGATAGGTTTTCCTTTTTTATTTTGGACCTATATGTTAGGCCCTGGGATTCCAAGTTTCCCCAGAATCCTATCTCTTGCCCCTCAATCTCTCTCTTTTTATTGGGTCTTGAGTCCATAAACCAACTTGGAACTTGGGGACCTTATGTATTATGTTCCATCAGGTCCTTGATCCCTATTAGAATTGTGAGAAAAATAAGAAGCAGGATCAAACAACGAACAAAAACACCTTCCACACAAGAGATCTACAGAACAATGATTTTATATTCCTAAACTAGAAAATACTTACAAAATGAAAAGTTTGCTTAAACCTCAATAGCCTTTGAGAGATACTACAATGAAGGAGAGTGCTTATATGAGAAAACCCTAACTAATAAAAGGATTAGATCACGACAAGTGTCCTCATCCTATGTGATGAGACAAAATGATCTAATAATAGCTCACTCTAGTTAACAAAAAAAGAAATCTTAAGTTTAGCTCAAGTGCATGAAATGGATTAGAGTATTAATCAATTAAAGATTGATTAATTATTAGCTAATGCATGATTACTCTAACAATCCCCACATACTCATCCCCCATGTTTCCTATCATATAGCTTACCAATTATGGGTCCCTGAAGGGAAACCAAACCTTGGAACCTTAGGTTCCAAGTTCCAAGTTCTATTATGCTCCTTCAACTAATTTCTCCACTTACCCCTAATCACGTCCCTATTCATTTGGTTCCTTTAGACCTTGGGATCCTGCTCATACTTTTCTACCCATTTGCATCAATGTTCTTAGTTCCTTCCCATGCTCGACTTTCAGCCCATTCAACATGATTTAGTCAAGTTCATCTTCAACCCCTTCTATGAGACACCAAAATGTTTGAATTTCCATGCCAAGACTCAACACACTTGTTTCACCTACCCTCCCACCTTTAATGGATTCCATTAATAACCAAAATCATTACATATCAAAGGAGGATGGCTTCCCATACTTTGTGTACACATGGACATGACATGGGTAGATTCAAAGTACTAGAATGATGAAAAATGTGATGCAAGGGTATGGTTGCTTCCTAAAAACACCTATAGTCGCAAATTTTTGGGATTTCTTGCAAGTCTACACATTTCCCACTTTGGCACGATCTACTACAAAGTATAGAGACCCTTATCTTAATTGTAAAAAGGGGATAGAAAAATAGAGAAAGGAACAACTATAGAACTAGAAACAATAGAGTATATTATGGGAACCCTAGGGTTTCATTTTCTAGTTCTGAGCATTGGATTTTTTAGACTATATAGATGTGGTTTTGTCCAAAATGTGTAATAGATTCACTAAAACTTTTAAGAGTAGTTGTAACTAGCAAATCTAACATTGTTTGAATGTCTCCAAGGATCTTTTATGTAGTCTTGATGGGTCTTTTATATCAATATATATCAATTAGTTAGCTAGAAGGCCATCAAATCATTTCAAATATTTTGCAATTTATCTCCTCAATATCAATAAATAAATATACAGGTTCATTTCTAGATTATTAAGTAGACTCATGTAAAGTTTTGCAATTTCTATCATTTAGTCATGTGCATGGGTATAAACTAGTTTATGTATACATTTGAGTAAGTATAATCTTCAGTGCATCTTGATTAAAGAACCCATCTAGTTCCAATTGTTACTTGTTTTGAATAAACCTCTTGCTTTATGCCCAATTGGATATAGGCACCATTCTATAATTTTTTCCTTATTCCATCATCTCAACACAAAACCAAACTAAAATTTATATGAATATTTTATCATGTTGCTATTCTTATCTTTCATGTGTGTACAACAATAATAGGGGTTGATATATCCATTCTTTAAACACCATACCTAATAATATTTTTATATAAATTTGTAACTTTGTATATTCAAACCAACACATAGACACAACATGACAACTTTTATAGGGGTATACTATGCAATGGGTATTGTTTGTGATATGGTAAGCATTTAGTCCTATTAGTGTTATATTACAACACCTTAGGGAATCCCTCCTTGGTCTTACAAAACCAAAAATGGAAGAGGTCCTATCCACCTCAATAATTGGTTCTCAATTGCCCAACCTAAATATAATTTTTGTAGTGTTCTCCCCAAGTTTGACACCCTTGGACTTGCGAGATTATCCAATTTAGGGATTTGGGACTTACTTGGGTGAAAATTATGTAATCAACTTTCGATAGATTACACAACTAGGACTTCAGCCACAACTATGTGAGATATAAATCTCTCCTCTCAGAAAGGGGAGGCACCCTTCTTACTACTGACGGAAGCAATGGTAAAACAAATAAAGTAATTACATAATGTACACAATACTTACGAAGTGGGGGGTGTGTTACATTCATCCTTCTCTCTTTTTTCAGAGAAGATGTTTACAATGCTTCACTATTGGAAGTTCTCAATTCTTAATAACTTTAAACGATCAACTAGCAGTAATACCAATACCTCTATCTTGTCAAAGCAAAGCGTAGAGATACCAGAAGTAATTAACAATAAACAAGTAAAATAAAGGGGAAAGCTCACGAAGGCACAAAGTCGTTTCGTAGCTTTATCAATGGTGGATTTGTGATAGATGTGTCGTTTGTCGCATTAGAAGCACAAAGTCTTCTTAGATGCAGCAATTCCTCGAACAACATGAACAATTACAAGCGCAAAGTCTTGTAGATCATCCAACCATAGTTAACCAAAACACAAATGTAAATCTAAGTAAAAGATGTAACACAAAGTTTACATGAATTGCTTAGAGTCTTTCAGATATCACTTACTAATTACCACCAAAAGAGATCAATTCACAAGATTATCGAATCCAACACAAAGTCTGGTTTGCAATCTTCTTCTTTATTGATCAAATTTTGTTTGCAAAGTATGAACACAAAGTTTCACAATTTGTTTCAAAAAGGGCAGCACTTCGTTGCAAAATACTAAAAGATCCCTAATACAATAGAAATCCCTCATATTTATAGAAAGAGGGATGAGCAAAATTAGGAAACTAACTTGAGAAAATCAAGGAAAGTTAGGTGAGCGATTCAAGGAGATCTCACCTAACTTTGACCAAAGTCAAAGTGTAATTTGTTTTCAAAAGATTACATCTCGAACTTGGTGCAATTACAATTTACAAAAAGACATATAAAATGTCAAGAAATATTTACAAGATGCATAAAAGGATGCATCAAAAATGTCTAACACTGGAGATCAGGAACCTTCATGTTTCCTTGCTTTGGGTGCAGAAGTCTTCGTATTTCTTCCTGGTCTCTTGCACGAACTTCTCATCCGGACCAACGGTGTAATCCACAATGGTGTGAATTCTCATGATCGATCTCATGGCAGATGAGTGAACCTTCTTGCACCTATCAAGAGCGCTGTGTTATCCAATGTGAGTCCTTGTATCACAAATGACGTTCAAAGAGGCTTCTAAAAAGTCGCACTGTCAATCAACTTCATGATGGCTTCCTTGAAGATTTGGGATATTTCTATGGTTGGCAGAAAGATACAATTTTCCTCAAGAAGTTGTCTTGGTAACTCCTTGATACCTTTTTCAAGAATAACACGATGCCCTTTGACATCTTCTTGCACTTGGTGGAGATCATCCGTAAGGGATTGAATCACTTGAATTTGGTGTTTCAAAGATTCTCTTACCTCAATGAA
>VDFB02301688.1:0-18564 GCA_007258455.2 Sequoia sempervirens | reverse complement strand
TTGGGAAACAAATTATTGTGTCAATCTTTTGATCAGAACATGTATGACTGATAGGACATGGTGGTCAGACTTCCCCTATGAATTCATTAAATTATTGCAAGATGATATGAAAGAGCACCCCCCATTTCCAGGATAGAGTGTACTTGTGGTGATTAATATTGCGAGGTTTGTTCTTGCATTTGGTGCGAGTTTCTTTTTGTTATGTTGCCTTTGTTGGTTTGTGGGATCTATTGCATGTGAGGGTTATGCATTTCATGGTTTTTTTACGGATTTTTTTCATGGCCTCTGGTCTATCTTCCAATTCTTGGTACCTATAACTAGGTGTTTATATAATAAAAAATAATAAAATGTTAATTAGTAAAATATATTATTAAAAACTTATTTAAATTATTAAAAAAATTAAATAATAATAATATAAATATAATAAAGATATAAACCAATTCATTTTAATAACCAACACCAACCTTGTGTAATGTCCCCTTCCTAGGAAACTTCAGTTCATTAGACAATTAACCTATTCAATGGATTCTTGTAGGCTAATGAGTTAGGGTTAGGGAATCCTTGGAGACAGTTGTATCCAACAATTGGCAGTGATAGGTGTTTTACTGAGCTCTGGTGGGTGATATGTGTGGGACACCACTTTCTAGGATGGTTTTGGATGATTTCTTTTATACTTACTATTTTTAGTAAGTCAATTTTGGGCACTGACAAGGTCAGTTATCAACATTTCTATTTTTAGCTATGTCAATGGAGGCATTTAACGTTAGTATCCTTAGTATTTTAATTTAAATAACTATGCTTTATAAGGTTAAATTAAATATTTAACTTATCGTTATTTAATATTATAAAGTGACTTTATGAAGAGGTACTTTGGAAGACATAAGAAGTCATTTTAAATTTAATAAAGTACTCCCTAAATGTGCGACACCCAAGAGGGATACATAAGGAGGTTTTAAAATTTAAATAAAGTATTTGATATTTCCAAATGGGGCATTGGGGTTTTGGGAGCCATATAAAAGAAAAAGTTGAGGCTCATTTGAATCTATGCTTGACTTGATATTGGTATTCTTCTTTGCTTGAGGAGTTGGTTCTTCTTCAAGGCTTGTGAGGACAAAATCCCTTATGGGAAACATTCTCCATGTTGTTGAAAGACACAATATGGAGAATTTCTTGGTGATTACAAGGATCATAGTTGGGCTTCATTGTTGGAGATTTTTCAAGGGTTTTCAAATATGAGTTTTTGAGCAAATCAAAGAGGGGTGAACAACAATTTATTGTCTTCATTTTCAGACCAAACTTCAGTCCCCTGGTTGACCGTACATCTCCTAGCCTGGTTGTACAATTACCTAGGGAGGCACGAGGGTTTTTTGAGGTTGAGCACGTAGTTTTGGAGTAACATTTGGGGGTCTTTAGAGGCACATAGGTATAGTGACACTCAACAATCATGAGGGAGTGAGATAGCGATTTTTGAGGAGATATCAACATCTATTTGCACTTCTAATTTGCTAGTTGCAAGTACAAAAAATTATCAAATTCTATCAAATATTCTAGGTACATGTTTGAAACATATATATATATATATATATATATATATATATGTTATTTGATGATGGGTTGCTCTTACATTTGAAGAAATTTGTATTTTCAGATCATAAATAAATTCTGGAAATTTAGTTATATTTATTTTTGAATGTTGTAATATTTATGAGTTATTTAATTGCTACAAGTTACTTTATTTCTATTCTTTATTACAAAAAGAAACACCTTTTGTATCTTCTTCTTCTTCTTCTCTTAAACACATGAAACAAACAAAAAAAGGTAGAACAAGGGTGCATATTACACCTTGATTATTAATAAATTTCCAATGTCACAAAGGTACCTATCCATACTATTTTTTTAAACTTAACAACCTCGTGTTTTAAATACAAAATTAAAATTGGAAAATATACAACCATAAATCTATCTCTATCCCAAAATCAACCCTAAACCTATCCCTACCCCTAATGCTAAACATAACATTGACATTATTTCAACCACCAACATTAAAAACAATTATAACTCTAACCCTAACCCTCACCCAACCCTAAATCTAACAATAATTGTAAGTTTGAACATAAATATAACTTTAATTAAACACTAAGTATTATAATAATAATCCTACTTTTTTAATAAATAAACAATTACAATAATTACACTTGCTCTAAATCTAATATATATATTAATTAATTATTTAAGTAATATTATAATAATTAATTATTATTATTAATTATAAAAATATTATATTATTAATTAATATATAGTATATTAATATATATTTAATAATATTATTAATATGATAATTATTTACGCCGAAGGCGTGTCCAATATGAGAATGACCAACCTAAAATGTTCAATCAACAATGTAAATCTACTTGGAGATGATTGAAACATCTGCAGCCGTTCACTTTCCGCCGACTTTTTACTGTTTTCATGTCATCCGCTTTTCAAACTTCTTCTCTAACAAATAAGCTTTTGTCATTTTGCTCGTTCACACACCAAATAACGCGCCTTCGCTCACTCAACGGTTCTGTCATCAACACATTCTCAGCTTCCCTTCATGTCTTGCATGGCAAATGAGGAAGGTTTTACAGTATTGGTATGGAAGGCAATCCAGCTAAATTCTTTGAGGTTTTCTTCAAAAATGGGCCAGAGGAGAAACAAAAAGACATCTGCAGGAGTGGAGAGGTCACTTACATCAATATTGATTTCTTGTTCGGTTACTAGTAACAATCATAGTTCGATTAAGAAGGGCTCTCACCAGTCCTTGGTCTAAAAAGAGGAGTAGAAGAATACAATCAAAAGGTGTACAAGGCACCCTGGGCAATGAGAAGCAAGAAAATGAGAGGCTTTGTGGGGCACATATTGATTTAGAGTCAAAATATAGTCAAATGTGTATCCCGAGTGTTGGGTAGACATCTCATTGCAAAAAATTATATTGACGCTCCTACACATACCTTCCACATTTTGTTTTCCACTTAATCAAAAAGTGGACGGAGAAATGGGAAAATTACATTTCATGGACACCTTGGAAATCATTGGGGAAGCATTAAAAATTCTGAGTCGGTCTGCAAAACTCCTCGGAGCCATCGCCTTTACCCTTCTCCCACTTCTTTTGTTTGTAATCCTCGGCCACAGGGTAATCTCAGAGCCCCTACTCAACAAAATCATGATGAAAAATTAACTATTGGGTATAGATGCCTTCATCCGTGCCACATAAATATTCGACACAACTTATGCCTACAAATTATGGAGCTTTTATTGTTGACCGTGGTGTACAAAACCCTCGTTTGTGGCTTCTCGTTGCTGTCCTTGTTAGCAGTGGTGTACACAGTGGCATCCATCTACACAAGCAAGGAACTGACTTACACCTAGGTTATAAAATAACTATGACAGCCAGAGAAAAACATATAAAGCAGATTCAGCCTTTGACACTCTACGCATGCAGATCACAAAATGAGGGCTTTGGAACATGGTATGGACATCCATCAAAGAATAAAGGATAAAGGAATTTTCTCAGATGTTGTAGTTGGAATTGCCCGGGTAGACATGTATGCAAAATGTGGAAGCATAGACAAGGATAGAGGAATTTTCTCAGATGTTGTAGTTGCAATTGCCCGGGTAGACATGTATGCAAAATGTGGAAGCATAGACAAGGATAGAGGAATTTTCTCAGATGTTGTAGTCGCAACTGCCCAGGTGGACATGTATGCAAAATGTGGAAGCATTGACAAGGATAGAGGAATTTTCTCAGATGTTGTAGTCGCAACTGCCCAGGTTGACATGTATGCAAAATGTGGAAGCATAGACAAGGATAGAGGAATTTTCTCAAATGTTGTAGTTGCAACTGCCCAGGTAGACATGTATGCCAAATGTGGAAGCATAGACAAGGAACGTGAAGTGTTTGATAAGGTGCCTCGAAGAGATGTGGTCTCAGATATGCACAAAATGGATTTGCTGAAAAGGCTTTAGAAATTTCCAAGAAAATGCAATTGTTAGGTTTAAAGCCGAATTCCACAACCTTTGCTAGCATCCTCCCTGTCCAATGCCAAAATGGGACCTTTGGAACATTATGGACATCCATCGAAGCATAAAGGATAGAGGAAGAAACTTCCTTGGTAGACATGCATGCAAAAAATGGAAACATTAACAAGGCACACAAACTATTTGATAGAATGCCTGAAATAGATGTCATCTCATGGACTACAATGATTGCAGGATATGTGCAAAATGGATTTGTTGAAAAGGCTTTAGAAACTTTCAAGCATATGCAATTGGTAGGTGTAAAGCCAAATTCCACAACATTCCCCAGTTTCCTCCCTACCTATGCCAAAATGGGAGCTTTGGAACAGGGCATGGACATCCATCAAGGAATTTGAATTTTCTAGTGTGGAATTTTGAGGTTATAGGTTTAAAGAGAAATTTTGAATTTTTAGTGTGGTCTGGTAGTTTTGAGGTTCCTTCCTTGTTTTAGTTGGGGTGGCTACTAAAGAGTAACTATTTGTCCATGATGGTTGAGCTTTCTTCAAATTCAAATGGTGATTGGGGTGTTTTTGTAGATAAATGTAAAGCGACATCTTTGTTATCGTTCGGGGCGCATGTTATGCGAGGTCATATCAAAACAATTGGGAATGGGCTTTGCTATTCCGCGACAACCGCCGGAATTTCTTAAAGTCGGCGTGTGAGAGGAGATAGAGGTAGAGATAGAGGAAGAAGGGGAGGGAGAGGTAGAATCTCGATGAAGTAAGATAGAGATAGAGATAGGGGTCCTCGTGTCGGACAAAGAATAAATAGAGATGTAGGATAGAAAGATAGATAGGGGGATAGGGAGAGAGTGAGGGAGTGAGAGATGGGGAGAGATAAAGGGGGAGATAGAGAGAGGGAGGGAGAGAAAAGGAAAGAGATAGGTAGAAGGAGAGTGAGAAGGGGGGAGATAAAAGTTCAAGGTATAATTATTGCACAATAATTTATTATTTTATTAAACAAAAATTAACAACAACGATGCACATCATTTTTTAAAATTAGACCTTTATATTTAAAAAATATTTTTTAAATAATTTTTCTTTCAACAATTTTTCACACATAAATGTTTCCTCCCTATTAAAATTAATTATACAACAATTGTATCAATTACCCATTATTTATACATTATTTAAATTACATATTTATTAATAAAAATGATTATGGAACAATTTTATTAATACAAGAAAAATTTGGATGAAGAGCCACCTCAACAATATCATCTACTTCGAATATTATATGTAACATGCCCTTGGAGGCTTTGGTTCCTAGCTTTGGAGATTGAGTTGTTTTTTTGGGCTGTTTCCTTTTTTTTTGTTGTTCTGGTCGTACTATTTCTGACTAGTGGCTTGTTTGGCTAGTCTGTTTTGTCAAATTGTTTTGCCCTATTGTATGCTTTGTTTGGGATCAGAGCCCTTCCTTACTTATCTTATCAAAAACAATATCATAATTGGAAACATTGTGGAAAATACCTCTTACTTATCAATTGATGAGCTAAAGGGGCTCTATAATGAATGGTTCATAAGGTACAACACTTGTTGAAGGTTTTGCAAATGGGGTTGCAAGCTAAATGGGCTTAACCTTGGAGAAAACTCTATGGTTAAGCACGCTTGAGTTGGAGTAGTACTGGGATGGGTGACCTCCCGGGAAGGCTCAGTGCTTTACCTCTATGAGCATCACCTAGATGCAATGAGTGCTGTGTGGACCATTCATTATCATGAGAGATTGGTTCTTGTGAACCACTACTCATGAAACATGGGTCAATGAGTTTGACTCAAAAAACTACATGATTGAATCCTGATAACAATACCATAATTTGACACGTTGTGGAAAATACCTCCTACTTATCAATTGATGAACTAAAGGGGCTCTATAATGAATGGTTCATAAGGCACAACACTTGCTGAAGGTTTTACAAATGGGGTTGCAAGCTAATGATCCATATTGACATTCCCTAAGATATCATATTTAATCTTATATTTATATTTTACTTTTGTGAATGTCAAGTTTTTTTATTTAAAAGTTATTTTATTTTGTTTACTCATGAGTTATTCTATAATTAGTTTATTTAATTAAGAGTTATTTTATTTTAATTACTAATGATTTTTTAAAAGTTAGTTTATTTAGTTAAAAGTTATTTTATTTGCTTAATAATTACTTGATAGTTTATATTTATATTTTTTAATTTTCACTTTTATTATTTTTTATATCCATCTTTAATAATTTTCACTTATTATATTCACTACAACAAATATTTTCAATTTATTAATTATTTTTAGAGGTCTTAAATAGTTGTATTTGTACATGGGTGTGAAGAACCTATTCATATAAAAACTCAAATATAGTAAATTATAGGTGTCATGTTAATCATTATTTTATTGGATAATCTTATTATAGTAAATTACAGTTGTTATGTTAATCTTAATACTATTTCCATTTTAGTTTATCCATGTGTTGTTTTTATAAGTTATATACACATTGTTCTATTTTAACCAATATGTCTACACAAAATCAAATAAGGCAAAAACTCATTTGAACTTTATTTATTCCATGTGTTGCTTTTTTTAGATTAAATACACAGTTTTCTATTTCAACCAATATGTCTTCACAAACTCTAATACAACCATATAATTATTCGGGGTAACTCATTGCACACCAAAAGTGCAATAGCTAGTTTACTATTATTGTGCAATATCTAGTTTACTATTATGCTAATAATATTAATAGAAATGAATTTATGATTTTTTTTTTTTTGAAAATGATATATCTCTATGTTATGTATATAGCCTCTGTATAACTAAATCTCATGATCACTTGTCTACAACAAGATGTTTTAGTCAATTGAACTAGTCCCCACCCATAATTTAAATATAATTCAAAACTACCCCATATTAATTATTTTTTCATTTTATTAAAAAATTATAATTTCTCATCAATAAAAACTGTTTGTGAAATACGTGTCTCAGTTTATGCCGTATCAACCGTTATCCAAAAATTTCACCCGCCCTTTCTCATGGAGGGAGTTCCTTCGGCTAAAAATAAATTCAATAGGATACCTGGAGAGTAAAACGGTATAAGGAACTTTGATTTTGTGTCGTTTTCCGAAAATACAAATTCCTTGTAATCTTGTGTTTTAAAAATTTCCACATTGCAAGATCCAAAAGGAAGCCGAAGGAAGCAGAGTCAAGGGAGGCACGTCATGGCCTCCCAATCCCAGCTGTTATGGTGTAGGCTCGGTTCTTCCTATATCCTTTAGCCATGTCACACCACATACAAGAGGGCTGTTCTCTCTTCAATTTCACCATGAATATGAACATGGCCCAAACCAGCCTGTATAGGTTGCATGCTCGTCCTTCCTGCTGTGCAAAACAGCAAGACTCTCAAATTCCTGGTTACCGCTTCCAAGCCATAGTCATAAACGAGAAGCCCACATCCATTCATTCTTACAGAAGCAAACATCTTACAAATACAAGGTCAGTACAATTACCCTCTCCCTCTGTTTGTAAAAACAGTCATGATCATGAAACCCCTCAGAACAATTCTACTGCACAAGAAATGGGTACCCAATATATGGATTGTTCAAAAACCGATAACAGCGTCAGCAGCAGCAGAAGAGAAGCAATTTTGAAACCACTGTTGGCATTGGGTATCTGTTCAATGCATTCCATTGCAAAAGCAGAGATTGCTCCACTGGATTCTGTGAAAAATTCTGAACACTGGGACTAAATAAAAAGTGGACCTTGTAAAAGTTGAACCAGAGCGGTTTGGAACCAAAATATGAAGGCTAGCGCTGAATGGTAGAGATAATGTGCGCTAAATTTGAGTAAATATAAGTGATACTTCAAGTAAGTAGGGAACTCAAAAATATTGGAAAAAGCATAGGGTATGGTTTGGAACAAGCCCTAGAGCTTTTGATTGTTTTATTCTGAGTAGCAGAACGTGTCCCCGATCCTGATGATGGCGTAATTTCTCTCTGAAAGGTTTCTTTCTTTGGTTTGAGTGAGTTCTGAGTTCTAGTGGAGCCAGATTGCCATTCTGAAAGAGGATAGATTTTGTCTTTATGAGTTCTCTTTATGGGACTGATTGTTCAGTAACCGTGTTGGTTATCACTTATAACTTGGTTTGCTTTTCAAATATAAAACATCGAGCATTGCAAAATGAAGTAAAACGAAAATGATAAGGGTAATGTCTTTTAGCAAACCACCCTAGATCGATCGCCTATTTTCCGTGCTTGCCCTGTTAAAATATAACTTGTCAACATAAGAAATAACCACATTTAAGCCTCAGAACAATAATCATAAACCTGAATTCTTATCATCATTGTGTTTTAAGGTGATTTTGTAAAATTTAATACGATTCAAAAGCTGAAAGTGAGCCCCTCAAGTTGACAAAAAATATCATCTCTAGAAGTCCGATTACTAAATTACCAAGGGCAAATCCTCTCACTGGGGATGCACAGGTGAAACTATTGGGATTTTACTGTGGAAAGCGCTGTAGGGATCCCTTCTTCAGTTGGCATTTACTAGCCTCAGGTGATAATGCATACCCTGGCGTCCGAAGATCTCTCTGCAGCCGAGCTTTAAATGCGGACATTCTAACCACCACAGGCTTGCGTTTGAGACCTCATCCTTGCCGACTCATTATCAAAAATCACAAAAGTAATAGATTTTGGAAAATGTCGGTTTCAATCGGCTCATTAAATTAAACAAAAATCTTGGCTGAACTACCACTCATTCTATACAAAATTATTTCGCAGCATTTTGTTGAGGCTGAATTTAAATAACTTCAATAAAATGTTGTTTAGCAATTTCTTAAATAAGCCGATTTCTTACACAATAAAATTTATTCAAGTTCTGACCCTATGCTGCACATGGCGGTTGTAGGGGACGTTAAGGTTGAGAGGAGCTTCAATCTGCCTAATAACCCTAGGAACATTTACACTATTACAATTGTATTTAATCTGACTCTGTGATGCACAGAGGGGTATGAGGGAATGTTAAGGTAACAGGGTTTTAGCGGTTCATTATATCTATTTTATTTTATTTTACCTACATTCCTTTTTAGTTATAACTTATTATTCCTCCCTTATATTGAACGTTTTCTGTCCTGTGATGCTTCATCTCTAAATCCAATCCCTTCTATGCCATTTTAAAAGGTCTGAATATAAAGAATCATTGCCGTTCAATTTAAGTAACAAATCATTATTAGTATAATTATAGTCTTTATTATATCTATAAAAAATCAAGAATTAAATTTATTCTACATGTATCAAGATAAAAGTTAAAACTAAACATACTTATTTCTAATGTCACATCCTACTGGGGATTTTGGCAACATGTATCAAGATAAAAGTTAAAACTAAACATACTTATTTCTAATGTCACATCCTACTGGGGATTTTGGCAACATAGCAATATCCTTTCAGCTGTGTTCTGCTCTACCTGACTGTCACCAGAAGAAAAGGACAAGGCCTGAAAGCTTTTGGCAGAGTAAATGCTCCCTAGATCTGGCATATAAGAAGGAAGTGAGTGCTCTGTGGTGCAGTCCTTTGGGGTTTGTTTCTTTAAGTTCAGAAAAAAGAAAAGGGATATGATGGAGCGCCTCAGCTCAACAAAGAACGATTCAATAAACATGGGTCTTGTAATACAAACTGATGCAAGACACTTCTCAATCTCTAACCTGCTACTTGCTAAGCTCACTTCAGATAAATACAAATGCAGAAAACTGAAAAGAATACACAACTCAGAATAAGTATTCATTGAAGAAAAACAAAGCCATACATAATATCTGCAAAGCGCAGTTATCTATATTCAAACTCTCCCTGTAGGCTGCAGCCAAAGTGCAGCGAATGTCCCTCATTCCTAGAAAAGGGCCCCTATCTGAATGATGCTGTCACTACCCATATATTGTGAGTGAAGAGAGTCCGTTTCCATCAAGTAACTGGCTTCCTAAATCAGGGTAACTGCTCGCATAAGTGGTGGGGCGGCTGTCACCAAGTGGCAAAAGGTTTTGTAACTAAAACAATTAACCCATGAACTCCCACGATTTCATCCCCTGCATTAAAGTCATCTCTAACAAACTAGAATAGAAGAATCCACCTCAAGCATGGAAACACCACATATTATAATCGTCATTAAGAGCTTGAACAGTTGAACAGCTAGAATATAACTCTTGTAAATAGATGCTGAATTCTCGTAACCACTTGTGATCTGTTGAAACCATTAGTTTGTTGACCATTTAGTAGAGTGGTTTTCTTTTATGGAAGATGCTCTGCATCATTATCCCATTCTTTTATTCTTTTAAAATTTTGAACCTTCCTGGTTCAAAACTAGTTTACTTGGCAACAATCTTCTAAAACTAAAATGCCAAAAGAACTGAAGAACTCAACTTCCAGGTAAGAGCTTGGGCTAGATGGTAGAACCATCCTTTTGACCCAAAGAATAAGGCCACAGCTTGCCCTTCCACCAGATTGAATACCTCTGCGATTCTTCACATCTTTTCTTTCTTTGCTTCCATCTACTTGTTGGACCATAAATTATCCTCAACCAATTTGTCTTCTTTCTCTTTTCCCAACTCCTTGAAGGCTTAGTGGTCCTCCTCCACTAAAAGATCCATGAGTGATTGAAGAACAACAGCAGAGAAGATCCACCAAAAGAAGGGGAGAATGATGTAAATCAACTCCTGGAAATTAGAAGGCACAATTAGCT
The DNA here is from genome assembly GCA_007258455.2 of Sequoia sempervirens. Lineage (NCBI taxonomy): Eukaryota > Viridiplantae > Streptophyta > Pinopsida > Cupressales > Cupressaceae > Sequoia > Sequoia sempervirens. Next base: position 7,801 of record VDFB02301688.1, on the reverse strand, counting down.
GTAATTGCTAATTTTAGAGACAGATTGTAACCGCTCAGAATTGTGGGGTGCAGCTGTGACGTGGATGCTATTTTTTTAGAGTTAGTATTAAACTAGGAAAGTGGAACAAGTCTTCAAAATGATGGATTTGCTGAGTCAATTTCTAGGGAGGAGGAGACTTATGTAAACCTTCTTATCTGTAAATATAAGATATTATTGATATTTTCTTGTTATATTGTAGATGTTTGTTTGCCCTCTGAACTGCTATTGTTTTGATTGAAGAAGATGTAATTCTTTTTATGTTTAACTGGCATGCTGCAAAAGTTTGGTATTGGAGCAATAAAAAGATCCATGAGTGATTGAAGAACCATGCGATAGATTCCAGACTTTGGCGGAGTGTTTTGGAGCTGCTTATCTCTCCTCTAATGCACCTGAACTATTCCATGTTTGTCCAGAATTTGCTTGGTAAAATATTGCTCCATTGTTGAGTGTGGAAAGTGTGCCGTGAAGTTTCCAAGGCAATGAAGCAATAAGGCTGCCGGGCAAGACAAAAGGGGAGGAATGTTTTGAGAGTGTGCCTGGGAGCTTGTTGAGTATTTTGCTAACAACAACAATCCTACTAATTTTGTAGACAAGGAGGGCGAATCTTTAATCAATCCCACTTGAGATGGCTTAGTTCATGAGTTGGAGAAAGGGAAGGGTTTTAGCATTGCGAAGTTCCTGCCTTTCGCTGCCTTTTGGTTTTAATGAAGAACACATGCAATCTAGTGCGATAGAGTGAATCATAAATGGCTTTTGTCTGGGTGACTTTGATGTCTAGTCTGCAATGATTGGTGAAAACATGGTAGGGCTTGAGGGATGCGTTAATCTTTTGCTGACCCTCGTTGCAATCTTGTGAAGATGAAGAGGAAGGAATTTTTGATGAATGTCCCATCAAAAGAGCTATAAAAATGATTGAAGGAGGACAACACTATTGGTGTGAATAAATGTCTTGTACCTAGTTAATTCACTTACTAGGGAATTAGGGGACATCTTCACATGTTAAGTTTACTTAGGTTCTAAGATTCCTTCTAGAAGTCTTAGTTGTCATTTCTAGATCTTATCTTATCCTAGGTTGTTATGACTTAGTTGTCTCATGTGATAGGATTAAGACACTTGTCATGATCTTTGAATCCTGTCCTCACTTTGCTTATATGTCGCGCCTAAGCATGTACATTGCTGGGTCATCATTCAAGCAGGTCAATATATTCAAAGCAGGTTGCTATATTTAGTGTGGCTGTTGGCCAGTATCTCTGCATCCTTAAATTCATAGCGACATTTTTCCATCTCTTGTAGCTATTTTGTTCTGTAGGTGATCTTGGGGTGTTGAGAGTTCACCATAAACTCCTGCGGTGGTCAAAACAATTTCTAGCTCCTACGGTATTAGAGGCTCTCATGGCGTACATCTTCTTAAACTGGAAAATCAATACTAAATTCTTTGGCTTTGAAATTTCTTTTGCTGAGGTGGAGTTGTGGCCTGGAACCCTCTACTGAATCTAGCACCAGAAAGTCAAGATTGGCTTCGCTTCGCAGTAAATCCCATATATGCTGGACCTGATCTGCTGGTACTGAAGGAAGGGTTTTAATTGCCAAATCTGGAGAGTAGCTGAATTTTTGGAGTAGTTTGGGTGAAAATTGACCTCGCCATTGCGTTCGGGAGGCTTGAGAACCTAAGGATCAACCAACAAATCGTCAAAACCCAACACTTTTTGTCGGAGCATGAGGCAAAATTTTTTAGCCTGTACGACCGTACGTATCTGTACTTGGTCGTACAGCTTGTACGGTTTGTGGATCTTGATCTAAATCGGCATATCCTTCGGCATATTCCTCTGCGTCACAGCGTACCTTTGTTTGCATCATTATCTGCAATGTTGGCGTATTTTTAGGTGGTACTTCTGACAAGTGGTACACGGTATTTTATTGGTTGCTTGGTACTTCTGTATAGTTTTTGGCATTCATTATATTACAGGTTTCTGTTAATATATTAAAGGTTTTTGTTTTTAAATAAAGTTTTGTCACTTACCATGCTTGCAGCACCCACCACCTAGTCATGGGGGCTGTTCTTGCTTGTCCTCGGGGGCTTAACCCCAAGGTGGCGCGAATACCCGCCGCCCTTGCCGATGGTGAACTCGTCTCTCACCTGCCGCCCTGGGGTTTTTTTTTAAAACCTTTTAAACCTGCATAATCGTATGGCGGGCCAGTTGCTCGCCCCCAAGGGGCTTAATTATTGCACCTTGTTAGTCTTCAAAGTGCCTCATATAGGCCTTTTTTTCGTTTTTTCATAACTTTTGATCCAAATGGCAAAATTTTTGAAACGAGCTATTGCCGGAAAGTTGGCGATGTGTATTTTCTAGTGGTACAGGTGTTTTTTTCAGAATTTTGCTGTTTGGTAACATTTATTGCTGGTTGAAGTCAAATCTCCATTTTTGGCTCCTGAGCTCATAATTTTTTTGCCACGATCTCCGATTTTCACGATTCTTGCGGCGTTGGAAAGGTATTGAGGAGCTTTATATTGCCATCTGTGCACTTTTTTCTGTATCTGTCCTAGGTTGATCGTTATTTTAGTTTTTCCCCAAAGAGTTTTTTGGAGATTACTTGGATGTTTTGATAGTTGGGAGAGTGCAATTTTGATCTCTGTACTTCATTTCAGTTCCAGATCATTTGTCAATCAACTGTTGCTTCATAGATTTCATTGTTGTGCCAGTTTGAGAGTTTCTAGTGTTTCTTGGCATCAGGTCTACTGTTGATTTATTATGATTCTAACTTGAGTCTTTGAGCGACTCTAATATGGTTTCTAGCAAACATAATTATCTTTGTTTGTCAATTTATGATCTCAGCTAAAGACACCTGCATGTAAGAATCGGGCCTGTGCTGCTTCTTCCTGCAAACGGGTTGGACTTACTATGGGGGGCCAAGGTTTGGTTCTCTGTCATCCCTTTGTGTGGATAAAAACTGATTTTGAACTTGCGGATGGATATCATTATTGTGGCTTCTATCTCTTTGGGGAGAAGCTCTCGTCCCACCTGGGTTTTCCTTTTCTCCTCATTTAGAGAGACAGATTTGCATTTGTAATACGGGTACCCACATGGCCCTAGAGGGGCTCCATTCATCCTTGCTTAGCTCTGTACACACCTCTCCCAAAGTTAATTCTATGGGGTGTTGGTGTGAATAATGCCCTTGCACCTAGAAGAATTACTACTAGGGAATTAGGACATATTCCACATGTTAAGTTTTGTCAGTTCTGCAGATTCCTCTTAGAAGCCCTAGCTGTTATTTCTAGATCTTGTCTCATCCTAGGTTGCTATGATTTAGCTGGTTCTAGTGATAGGATTTACATACTCTGTCATGATCTTGTTCATCCTTGCCCTCACCCTTAAGCCCATATAAGGCGCAATATATGTACATTTGCCAAGGGCTCCAAAGGTGGGAGTTGAAAGAGACTCAAGTATGGATCATGGCCTTGGTGGCCTTTGCATCCCTAATTTCCTAGCATTGATATATTTCTTCCATCTCTTGTAAGCTATTCTTTGTCTCTTTAAGTGGGTGTAATCTTAAAGTTGAGGAAGTCACCTGAATATGTAATCCGCAAACATGATCTAACACAAGAGTTTATTGTATAATGGTTCAAAGGTAGACCATTTGCAGAGGAGATTATTGTTGGCCAAGATGTTGGAGAGAGTTTTGAACATTTTAAGTTAGATGAACTGCAAGAGCCCAGGGTGGAAATTCACCAAGCAACTGATGAAGTTCTATAGCAGAGTAAAGGAGAGTAGACTTGTGTAAACGGGTGCTAGTTCCAAAAAATAAGAGATATTTGCTGTATATTTGTACAACTTAGAGTGGTCTTCTTTTAAGTATTGTTTGTAGTAAGTTTTTCCATTTAATAATTTATCTTTTGTTGTGTTAGTACAAAATAGTGTTCTGCACATTGTAGCTGAAACACAACATATTTGAAATTGAGCCCTCACATCTTCCTTTAGAAAGTAAGTGATGTTTACTAATGATAGCCGTTGAAGTGAAGCCTCCACATTTTTAAGTATTCTTGAAGAAGACTGAAGTAGGAGAAAGCATCGGAAGGGCTGAGCAAGTTTTTTTTTGTGAAGAAGAAGTTGCTTATTGATATTTTGGATAGGGAGAATGTGGTGAAGCTTGATAAGCCAAGAAGTAGTGGTAACTGTGTATCTGGTTTGTTTGTGCATGCAAATATGGAATTGTATCATGATATGAAAAAGATGATAATCAAGTTGGAAGAAAGAATGAGGAAAAGATAGAGATAGAAGCAAACAAAGGATCAGCAAAATGAGTAACAAAGTATGAGTTGGAGGAATATGGTGGATGTTGGAAGAGTATGAGGCATGCAATAATAAGGAGGCAAAGAAAAAGAAATCATTGATGAGTTATGAGAATGTCAAAAAGAATGGTGAAGATAAATACTCACCTTGTAAGCAAGAGGTATGTTTAGAGAGGAAAGCTACAAAATTAAGGATTAGCTACGGGATAGAATTGTTAAAACAAGGAAAGATTAAATCCATTGATGACCTGGCAAAATTATTACTAGATAGAAGACCCTTAACTGTGATCTTTCAAGAGTTTCAAAGAACCGGGATGAAGATAAAGAGGATGAGTGGGATGGAGCTGTTGCTTTGTCTTACCCTGAAGAATGGGAAGGTATTGAAGATTACAATGCGAGAGGAGAAGAGTTTGAAGACTGCAATGAAGAGGAGTGCAACCTATCACAAGAAGAGGCCCAAGATGTTGTAGTGGTGGAAGCAGTGCACATTAGAGATGAAGCTGCAGCAGAGATGGAGATCTTTGGGAGCACCATATGTGATGAAGATTTATTGGAATTAGAGAACACAACCAACCAAAAGCAATTAGAGGATTGTGTAGAGAATTCTGTCATTGATAAAAAGAGAGGAGAAAATCATCACTTTCTTGGAGAAGGAACAAGAGTGATTGAGGGAGAAGATAGAAGCACAACATTTGTTGTGTAACAAAGGATGGCAATGCAAAAAAGCTGTCTTATGAACGACATCATGCATAGTTAGGAAATGAAGACCTCACAAAAGATGAAATGGAAAGCAATGCCTAAATGGCCTAATGTAGAGAATGCGGAAACTCATATGGGAGTTTTTGTTTTGTATGGTTTATGTGTAGGTGCATTAGAAAGTTGTATGAGTGGTGCAAAGAGTAATGATGATTTTTAAGTGGAGGAGGACCACCAAACCTTCAAGGAGTTGGGAGAAGAGAAAGAGAGCAAATTGGCAGAGGAGGATGATCTTTGTTCTAGCAAGAGGTTGGAAGTGAAAGAAGACAAAATGTGATGATTTGTAGAAGTATCTAATTTGGTGGAAGGGAACATTGTGGCTTGGTTCTTCAAGTCAAAAGGATGGTTCTACCATCTAACCCAAACTCTTTTACCTAGATGTTTGATGCAGTAGCATCTTGGGATAGAAGCAATCCTGCATCACAAAAGAAACTAAAATACTAGTTGAATTTTTAAGTTTCTTAGTGTTTTAACTTCCTAAAGTTTGTTTTTATATAAATTAGCTCTGAACTAGGAGATTCAAATTTTTGAAAAGAAGGGGAGAATGATGTGAACCAACTTTTGGAAATTAGGAGGCATGACTAGTTGTAATTGCTATTCTTAGAAGTTGTTTGTAACTACTTCGACGTTCGGGAACAATCGTACATGTGTGCTATTTTGAAGAGTTAGAATTGAATTAGGAGTCTTACATCTGCCTTATAGAGGATTCGAGACTATGGAATTGGTAATTAGATTGGGGCTGATTGAATAGTCAGTAGTAAATAGGTAATTACTTATACTAGAAGTTACCTAAATTAAAGGGAGTGGTAACTTTATGCAAACAAATTGCCTCCACTCACCAGGGATTGGGTGGTTATATGTATTGAGTGCATGCTTTGTAAAAATAGTAGTTTTAGAGACATTTGGGAAATGATTCCTTTTTGCTAAGGACAAAGGAAAAATGAACAATGCTATATGATTTATGGACTATGTTAATGGTCTTTTATGTTGTATTTGGTTTTGTCTTATTCAATTCTCCTATATTAAGAAGAGATTATTGTAGATTCTTTTGATTATGAATCGAGTGTTCTTGTGCCTCACAAGCCTTCTGTTGTTTTGGTTATGTCCTTTGTCATGAGTAATAATTCTTTGTGTTATCTTTTCTTTTTGTGTAGAAGTGGTTGAATGACTTATTTCTACTAAGGCTTCTATTTTTAGTTTCTCTTCTTCTTGTGTCTCTTGCTCTCTTTTTTATTGTAATAAGATGGCCAATTGCTAGGGAATATGATCAATCACACTTCCAAATATTTTTGCGGAGGAAAGCATGTACCAGATCATGGCTTCCTCAATTACAGCTTTGTTTGGGGCCTCCACCCTTCATAGAATGCCACTATTTTCTCAAAAATGCCTTTGTTGAAGAGGTTGTTGAACAAAGTATTTTCATCTAACAGAGTCTCTGGTTGCTTTTCTATGGATAATTCTGAAGAATAAAGTATTGTTTCAGAGGTTATAACCCGAGGCACAAGCACACTCAATTCATAATAAAAAGAATCTATAGCAAGTTCTTCTTAAGATAGGAGCATCGAACATCATTAACACAATCCATAAAGTCATACAATATCGTTCATTTTTCCTTTGCCCTTTAGCAAGAAGGAATTGTTTCCCAAATGTCTCTAAAAATTATTGTTTTAACAAAGCATGCACTCAATACATATAGCCAGTTATCCCTTGTGAGTGGAGGCAATTTGTTTGCATAAAGTAACCATTCCCTTTAATTTAGGTAATTGCTGGTACAAGTAATTACCTATTTACTGCTCCTGACTATTCAATTAGCCCCGATCTAATAACCACTTCCATAGTTTGGAATCCTCTATTAGGCACATGTAAGAATCTTAATTCAATTCTAACTCTTCAAAATTGCATTCATGTACAACTATTCCCAAATATCAGAGTAGTTACAAACAACTTGTAAGATAAGCAATAATAGTTTGACGTGCCCTTGATTCCTAGGAATTGATTTACATCATTATTTCCCTTTTTAAAAAAAATTGAAACTCTTGGTTCAAAGCTAATTTATTTGAAATCAAATTTGAAGAAAACCAAAAACTAGGATTACTTTTACCCTAGGATGCTACTGCATCAAATATCTAGGTAAGAATTTGGGCTAGATGGTAGAACCATCCTTTTCACCCAAAGAATAAAGCCATGGTTTTCCCTTCCACCAGATTAAATACCTCTACAATTCTTCACATATTTTTTTTCCTTGCTTCCATCTAGTTGTTGAACCATAGATCATCCTCAACCAATTTGTCTTCTTCCTCTTATCCTTGGTTCTTGTGGGCTTATACTCATTTTTAGTGGTTCTTCTCCACTAAAAGCCATCATGGCTCTTCTCATTGCTTGTCCAACCTTATATTCTACCTGCATGGAAATTAATAGATACAAAATTCAAGTTGAGGGAATTAAAAATTTCCATAGGTATTTCCTCTTTTGCATAATGCCTTTTAGACATGCTTTCCAATTCTTCTTCTATGATGTCTTTGTTTGTTGGCTCTACATGATGTCTATAAAGCTTTGATTGCTCACAAGATAATTCTTTCTTTGCATCATCTTCCTTTGTTGCACAACAAATAAATGTGCCTCTACTTCTTCCCTCGGTCACTCTTGTTCCTTCTCCAAGAAAGTGATGGTCTTCTACTCCCTTTTCATCCATAACAGGTTTCTCTAGACATTCTTCTAGCTGCTTATGATGTCCCT